>JAQFZY010001763.1:0-14009 GCA_034696285.1 Hypogastrura burkilli | reverse complement strand
ATTTAAAAAATGTATTTAACCTTATAATTAAGAACATAATTATCTACACCAGAATTTCTGGTGCATGGGCTACTAGTATTCAATAATTTATAAGTAATAGGTACTCACTACAGAGGCCTGGGCATCGGTCTACCTGTACTCTTAAAACCGTCGTGATTTCATTCTAAAATTGGTCTTTATGTAACAGCACGGACTAATCGTGCGTCAGATCCACGTTACAATACGTGTTTATTTGTCGTAAGGAGCTTTGAATTATCTGCCTTTTAAAAGAATGTAGTGATCGTACAGCGGGCACGACCCGGCGGAATATCATAATTTGTTAATGCGTGGAACCAGTTTTTTGCCCAACTAAATATTGTAATTTCTGCATAATTTAATTTCATACCATAGCTCAGGTCAACTAATCTTCCTTACACGTTACGTTCTTAATGGTAGAGGTAGAGAGGGAGAGGTAATAATGGAAGTATTTACAACAGGCACTGAAAGTAAATAATCCTCTGAGTTGGAAACCTGCGAGCTGTACCATGCATAATTCTCGTTCTTTATCCGCTTAAATAAAGGATTTTATTCCGTAAACACGAAATGCCAGCCAAGAGCCGAATGATAGACCAATTCCCAAACTAATCGCCTCACTTTTTGAGCCTTTCATTTTCCTGGGTGCTTCTGAGCCGTTTCCTGTTCCTTTTCAGAAGCGTCATTCCCCTCGCAGCCCCATTCTCGACACGAGTGACTGACTTTTACTCATCAGTAATTTGTAGGACTTCAGTCGACTCCCTCTTCATCATCTTCCTAACGAACTAAACTGCTCTACGAGCGTCTACCTGCCTGAGAGTAGGGAACTGGAATATATAACACTAAACACGCCCTTCTACATAATACATAAGTCAGGGAGCCAGGTGCGGCTGAGACCAAAACTCTTCAGAAGAGGAATACCTTCTTACAAGCATACATACGTATGTAGATTTTTACTACATTACTAAGTATGATACATCTATAATACTGGGTAATCTTAGTACGGTGAAAGTGCAAGTGCAGAAGGCAGGCCTCTGTAGGTATATTAAGCTTATGTCTCAAACTGATCGAGATCGAGACAGAATCCATAAATTTCATCTCCAAAAGTAGTGAATTATTGTGGAAAGTTTACATTGACATGGCAACCCTAAAGCCGGACTTCGAGGAGGATAACCGATCGCAAAATGGTTTAGGACAAGCTGCTATACTTCTGTTATAAGCGCCAGGTAAGATTTGAATGGATTCATAATTAAAAGATTACCAATGGATTAGGACCTCTCACCGATTAAACATTGCTCAATAAGCAGTCATTTAATCACCAAGCTAATTATTTCCAGCTCCATATCGAGCGGACTTTTAAACAACTAAGCCAAAGTACGGACCATAATTATTTCCTGCATTTCAACACGTTTTAAGTTACTCGTAAAAAGTTAATGCTAACATCGCTAGTAAATAATTTGACGTGCTGATGCTGGGATAAAGTATTTGAAATTAACCGTGAACAAATTCCCGTTAACTAATGTCTAAAACTTCTAAATGCTGCCCGTTCGACTTTATTTAAACAGTTTGTAAACCACGCGACGTTATCTAGGATTTCTGCCGTGCACGTCCAGTTCCTCAAATATCGGTTGTATTAAGCGGATACAGAATCTAGTCACGTCTAAATTAAATACTTTTGCGGTTAAATTGTATATTTTGGCAACCTCAAAAGTTCCGAATACTCGATAAATACCCATATAATTAATAATAGTGCGTCAATTTCGAAATTATTTCCCAAATACTTGTCTATCCATCCAGTCGCGTTAAGCTAAAGGTCGAAATCATGTCGACCAGCAGCCGCTACCTTGCTACTGTTGCTGGATTCGGATTCCCTTTGGCTAATGTAAATTGAAGCATATCCATATCTATTGCTACTTGATCATATCATTACAAACCTCAATCCAGCAGCCTAATGATAGGCTTTCCAAGGCGAAAGTGAACCATCTGCACTTACAAGTATTGAAAATGTGTTTTAAATTACACGAAAGTATTTATGAGGGCGGAGATTATACGTTCCGCCCCATTCGCTCTCAGAATCAAACACGAAGGAACTGAAGAAATGTCTACAATTTCCCCATCCAAATGTCTTATTAAAACCCGGTCATCTCGGGCTGTATTTGAAGAGTATTAAAAAAGCATTAGGACGTCGTTTCTCCTTTCAGCCAGAACCAGGGCATAATTGTACAGGTCAGCCTATGTATAATAATAATACTGTAGGTCTCCTTTTAATTCTACCCATTGGATTGTAAACTGGAGCAGTGCAATAAAATCAACATTTCCCTTCATTTATGACTCCGGGACGGCAAGATGCTTGATGTTTATATTGATTGCAGGCATTTGTAGTGAATTTACATTCAGATCTTAAGCCCTGATGCTGGCTAGGTTTGGATTTAAATATATGGAGCATTTCGGTACAGTAATCGGCCTATTTCCGCCAATTCGGGTCAAGTGGGTGTCAGTTCGAAGGTTGAAGCGTGAAAAACTTCTTTCCCAGGCGGGTCACAGATGAGCAACTGAATATATAAATACTTCAGATTTCCGCTTTAATCGTAAATTTTTGTTTGACGTTGTCCTAACAAGGTATGCTGTACTTCTGTAGACACAACATGAGCTAACATGGAGGCTTGATGATGATGTATCTAATGCTTTTAATCAAATAGCTAACTACGTCTATCCAAAGCTCATTTCGCCTAGTCGTTGTTAAATTGAAAAATTCTTCAGTTGTTTTTGAAACGACTTACAGCATCGACATTTAAAAATATTCCAGCAATACCAGAGCAGTAAATATAATATTTGGTCATATAAATCATACAAAATTTAAAATAACCCAAAAAGGAGGGATCCAGTTGTATGGACAGTATACAACTGTTTGAATTTGAAGTTCTTTGAGCTACAGCATCAACGTTAATGGCACGGGGCAGTCCGCCGCCTTCGTGCTCACAAACTGAGATGGAGGATGATTGTTGTACTGTGGGCTAGGATCCATTGCTCCGAGTCCACATTTTTTAATTCTACTTATTTTGGGGGCGGGTGGAATGCTTGGGCTCGCATTCCGAGTCCGAGTGGAGATGGGGGCTGAGCCAGCTTTCTTTATCTGTCGGCAGTATTACAAGGATGGGCAGGGAATAGGTCCAGCTTTTAGGCCTAGATTGCTTGGAGAGGGAGAAACTATTCCTTAGCCAGACTCACCTGTATTCCGTATATGTAGTAGGGGATGGATAGACTCAAGAAAAGTCATGATTTAAACAACGAGCTCACCTGTGCACTTCTTCGGTCTTATACATTGTAGGAAGGATGATCCGGCCTATGTTAGGGCCGAGTCTGGCCTTTCTGTATTCCAGCAGGATTCCACCACAACAGAGTTGATTCCACTATCTTTGCCTTGTAAAAGCTGAAACTATAGAAAACGGAAGTAGAAACGCTTTAGCAACAGATAACAAAGAGCTAAGTACTGTGCAATATATTTTTAAAATATTACAAATTGTAAAATTACAAAATCATACTCCAAAAAGGAATTAAATATCAGAGAAAGTAGACAAATTCAATAGATTTCGAATGTGAGCGCCCTTGTCAAAGGAGACCGCACCAAATGTACGGGCCAAGTTTTCCTGTTAAAAAAAAAGTTTTTGTAAAATCAAAACTTATAGATTAAATTGCACTGAGCTAGGTTTATATGAACCTCAAAGCCGTATCTAAACTCCTTGACCCCTTAAATGGTCACCTAAGGTCACATATGCAGAATTTGACAGAATTTAATCTAAAAGTTTTTTAAAAATTATTTTTTAACAGAAAGTCATTACCCCATACATTTAGTGCGGTCTCTTTAAAATATTCTGTAAACTACTCCATAAACTAACTTTACTTATTTTTTAACTTCTGAATTTAATATTGCCCAAAAATGTTTACTTATTTTTCTAAATGTTAGAATCTTCCAGCCAGAGCTGAGTCTCCAGTGTAGCTAACTGGAAATGTGGTCGTGTAGTTGTAATTTATCGTTGACATAAATTGACATTCAGCAGCGCAACAGGGCAACCCCAATACTTTAAACTCAGTGTACAATAATTTAGCCGTAACATAGTAACTCAAGTATGATGAGACGGATGAGCCTGAGTCCAAGCCAAAGTCAGTTCTCTGGCTCCAAGGAAGGAATTTCACTCTTGTCCATTTTCTCTGCCCGAGAATAATGCATTCCTTGTAGTGGGACTCTATTGTTACTACCACACTGTGCTCTGTCCTCCCTCCAACCATTCACTCCATCTAATCTTCCTCGCCAGCCAAAACACTTACGGAGAGAGCCTGGTCGCGTCAAGAGCTCTCAGAAGTGTCTGCAGA
The DNA here is from genome assembly GCA_034696285.1 of Hypogastrura burkilli. Classification (NCBI taxonomy): domain Eukaryota; kingdom Metazoa; phylum Arthropoda; class Collembola; order Poduromorpha; family Hypogastruridae; genus Hypogastrura; species Hypogastrura burkilli. The sequence continues at coordinate 9,626 of JAQFZY010001763.1, read as the reverse complement.
AGTTCGACCTTTAGTGCCTCAATGGTCTGGATCTTCAAAACTGTCACCTGAACTAAATATTGGTCTAGGATATTCTGTGAGTTGGCTAAATTCGTAGGTAGTGAGATCGGGGTCCGTTGTGTATGAGAACCAATATAAACTGATCACACTTTCCCCATCTGTGCTATCTGTACTACAATGTGTTCGGTATGATCGGATGGGCCAACCTATTTGACCTAAGCCTTAGCTTTGAGCGTAGAAAGACTGATGCCGGGCGGCGGGGCTCTGTAATGCCAGGCCTGACCTTTACTCCACGCTACCATAAATTGGATGACAGGATCTTCTTACTCTGTAAGAACTGTGGACATTCTGTAAAGGTAAGATCCAAACTACCGACAACTATCGACGTAAGTACTAAAGCGAGAAAACCAACTTAATTTAGTATCGACAGGTGTTTCTTAAAATAACTTCACAACTCTGACCGACGTTATGTTTGCATTTTAAAATGAACAAAATACCTTTTCTTTGCAAAGGTATAAATGTGGTAAGGCTGGACGGCTAAGTTGGTGCCACGATGCATTCTGCCAGTATTTTACTAATAGTTTAGGAAATCGGATTTAACCTGGAATTTAACCCTACATTAATTGGCCCAACTGTTAACACATGTAATGTAGTAACTTAAGTAGTGCAAACTTACAGGAATAATTAAATTACTTTCTTCAGGTATCATAATTCCGGGTTGTATCCACATTCCGAAGTTAGAAATTAAGCTGGTCGAACCTACAATAATATAGATTTTAACATTTAAAGTTAATACACTAAACGGAAAAGATATAATGCAGTTAAATGTTGAATCGAATAGTTGTTTATAGCCCAAACATAATCTTACATGAGAGCCTGTTATCTAATGCAGTAACTTTACTTAATATGCCTAGTAATAAGTTGACAAATTTAATGCTAAATATCAATATTTTTATGTGGCGATGCGATACTATAAAGTCACTAAAAAGTAAATGGGGTCGATTAGCGCTTGAGCGTAAAATTAAAAGTAAATAACAGTAAGTACCTGTCTAGTCTAAAATAGATGCATACCGGCATACCTTGTTCCTTACAATATATTGAACTGACATATGGCGGATTCCTAGGAATCGGAGTACAATGCCTCTAAATTGAGTAACAATGAGCCGAGGCCTTATGCCAGCGGAATGATTCATTCATTCTTCCCACACACTTAGGTCCTGGGGTGGAGGATTTGGACTTCAGTTCAATGTTAAGATCAAGTACATAATGGGAGTCCTCCCTCCGACTCGTTAGCTCGTACCAACCACGGAACATAATACCCTCTTCTAAAATCAGTCTCAGATCACAAAAATGTCATGCCTATTTTATACTACTACCTGTGTGGCTGGCCGGGCTCTCCGAATTCCTGGATTCAAAATCTAAGGATCTCAGGCTTAGGTTACAATCTACAAAGGGCTCAAATTCCGAATGGTTTAGACTACCATGGCCGCCGAGAATAATTCCGACCCTCTCTTATTCTTCTCAATCTGAACGTGTAATTTATGGGGAGGGAGGGTAAGGCTTAAGGGCTCTTTAATAAACTTGACTAGCTTTTCCTGCAGGTGAGGTCAGGCGGCGTATTGACCTTTAGGAACTTGTATTCAGATCCAAAACCTGTAGAGCACATGCACAGGTGGGTCTAATGCTAATCCCAGCTGCCTGTGATTTCAACTATAAAATAACGTTAGCATAAAATGTATGTATAAAGATGTCGTTAGATTTATTTGACCTTTAAGTTGTTACATTAGCACACATACGCATCTATTCTATACCTAATATACCTACATTTAGGTCTGGAGTTTGGACCACGAAAAACGGATTTATTTTACTATTGAATTTTCCGTTAGTTTTAAGTTTTATGCTAGAATCTGTATTTTTATGCGGTATGAAATACAAGCCATTTGAAATCGTAAATTATTTCCCTTTAAAATCAAAAAATTCTGTGATACTTACAATGAGATCATATTACGTTAGGTTTGGTTAGGACTACTTATACTTACTACAAACTATCTGTAAAAGAACCCAATTCATTCCGCTAAATATTCTAGTTAGCTTTTTCGCGGGAATAACTTTTTTTTCTGTATGAAAAATTCGATTCGATTTTAAATCTTTAGAAGTCACAAGACACACGACTACATACAATATAGCACCAGCATTTCAAGTAAGTCTCCGGTAAATCATTTGATGGGAATGGAATGTTCGGCCACACTTGAGCCCTTCAATTCCAGTCTAGCTCGTGGCATTGGATTCAGACAGGCCTCTCTCTATCATTACTGCCCTGTAATGACTTGGGCTAGGAGGCAGACTATCTGAATTACCTCTACGGATGTAGGATTAGCAGGTAGATTAAAATGTTGTAATGGGCACTGTGTGGGCCCGAGCCATGGATCCATCAAAAAAAGAGGCTCCAAGAAGGACAATCAGTCCATCAGAGTCCAGGTATGGATAGTATAGTAGATAGTGTAGACATTAGCGAAGCATTGTGAGTAGGGATCCTCTCCCTCTGGCACGTTCCACAATGGGATTCCACACAAGTCTCCACCATTATCATTCCCAATGCATTCCACTCCTTATCAATCTTCTTCCACTTTCATTACCTTACGACGCACGTGTCAAGTTCAAAGACACAAGAGTCACAGGTGACAAGTGTGACCAAGGAGGCCTCACCGCCTCCGGGCTCAGCGGGGTGACGTCCTATCCTAACTTGTAGTTGATGCTCAAATTGTTTTTTCTAGAGATTCTCACAAATTGTCAATAACTGAATTCAATTCTCATTTTTAATATAGAAAAAAAGTTACATTTTTTCGGCCAATTCGTAGCTTAGATTATCTAATTATACAAAACGCCCCCACTGAACCGATTTGTAATCTTTTTCGGAACTTTTATACAAATTACAGTAGTTAGTAGTTCACTTTTTAAAACAGTGTTCAAAGCTGTCACGTTTGGAAGGATTCACACTGCACTACAAGCTCTAAAAAACCTTCAAAATGGAGCTGGCCGAAAAATACGATATGATCAATTTTGACTTCAGCCGAAGCCTATGCTGGTGCTGCCAGAATTTACAATGGAAGCCCATTACTGTCACCCAGCTCTCCACACTTTCCCTGCCTGGATTTATGAGCGGTGATTAAACTCATTATCTTCCTCCACTCTGGCCCAGTAACAATAACCATCCTCCACCTACCTTCCAAGTTTATGGGATTCAGAATAGCCCATTCTTTACTCCCTTATTAGTTGGTCATGCTAGGGCAAGGGCAGATTGGAAGTAAGTACATACGGCCTACCTCCTCCACGACTTTTCTCCTTATTTGGTCCCATGGGAAACGGCAGAGGGATTTTCGTATTCTCGGAAGATCAGAGATTGAGATGGATCTCAGAGTGCATTGGCATTCCCATAACCTTTATAGCACTGTCACACCTTCCTCCTTTCGTTCTCCGTAGAGCTCAAGTTCCGTCCTTTCGAGCCTAACTTTTTGATTAAAAGGTAGAAAGGCCTTTGATCAGGATGTGTGCTTCGTTAACCGACGGGCTCGGAAAAAATAATTTGTACTTCCTCTCGTATGTCTATGTATGTAGTACTTTACAAGGGGTACATGGAAAGCCTTTGGGTGTCATGTCACGGGATGTACCATGTATTACAGATTACAGGGGTACAGGTAAAATGACTCCTCGTTTGTGGTTTTTGGGGCTGGTGGTGGTTCGAATTGACACGGAAGGGTATCCAGTTATGTCTTGTCTTTCCCATCTAAAAGTTCCCACTGGATCAGGTTCTTCTGTTGGCTAATAGAATCATTCCAGTGTAAAAAAAAACATTTGAAAAGGCATAAGGGAGTTTCTTGTTTCACGGCGTACCTGTATGCTTAGTGCTTCAGGCGTCCGTTGCCGGCATACGTGAAGTAATGTCAAACAGTCCAATTCCTAGAAATAATTACTTTACACTGGATTAGTTAGGTTGCGTTAGTTAAATTTCAATAGTGTTATTAGTCATGTTCATGTTGTGATAAATTATGTTCAGCCAAGTGGCTCGGATATCTGTAACCCTATTGAGCGTTTAGTACGAACGTCTGTCTTTTAAAACAATTCAATGGTGGCAGAGCTAGCCAGTCAAAATATATAACGCCTACGTTGATGTCCTCCATACCATATCTATAAAAAAAGACTACTGACGTTTGAACAAAAATCTACAGATGCATGCGATATCTATATAATTTGCAACATTCCCTAATCTTAGTTTACTTGTGTTAACTCGGTACGCGGTCACATTGGCCGCGCCTGCCTCACTGGCGAATCGCCAATATGTCCCCGCGACTGTTTTTGACTCGATTTCAGAGTGCTCCGACGTTACGGAAAAATTCGCCAATGTGACCCTGACTCGTTAGCTTATCCTTAATTAATGATTCATAAAAAAAGGACAGTTATTTGCTTTGACTGATCAACTTGATCCCAATTATTTAAATTAAAAAAGAGTACAGGCTCGCGTGCTTAGCTAAGCTACATATTAAAAGTACATGCTGTGCATTTGCATCATAAAGGAAGAAAACTAGTGCACCCGCACGAACCTGAACCTGGACCCGAAGATCTAGGCTAATTCCATAAATGCCACGGCCAAGAGCGTGCAAATAATGGAATGGAATCATAACCGGTGTACCTCCGTTAAACACTGTAATAAAAACGTAAGCACTAATTTCATACACATTTTCTGGGCAAAAACGTAGGAGTATAGATCAGTCTTAAAAACTGCCGAAATGATTGTCGGTTTCCCCGGCCTTTGGACACAATTGAGCATGGTTCAAACTCCAAACCGCCGCCCATAAGGTTACAGGAGGCAAAAGGCTGCATAATTATGGAAGGGTGCTCAACCCCAACCGGTTGTCCCACCGCCTAGCTGTTCATTTTCCCTCTGTTCCCCATTGTTGGGCCCAATTGTTGTAATAATTGCAGAGGAATCTATCGTTTATTCGTGCCTCAATTTCTCTTCCTTCTTCTCCACTGCAGTCAAGTACATTGTTTGTTAGGCGTCTCATTTGTGAGGCACCCTTGCTCCTTTTTGCATTTTTTCTGGCTCCTTCCTCCGAAAACAGGTTGAGTTCCTTTGGGCAAGTTGTTTGGCGAGTCAGGTTGGCTGGCTTCAGTGTAGACCAGGCCCCGGCCTGATTGACAGCCTTGAAGAGCTGGACCAGTGGATTTGTGACATTTTGAAATCGGCTAGACTATCCTTTTGGTCACAGTTTGTCAAGCACTGGAATTATATAGGTACTGAAAATCAAGGCCTAGGGAAGTACGTCAGTTCGGGATTCGTGACCTGTCAGCCCAAGGGGAACTTGAATTCTTGGGCTTGTCATAATATATTGTGTTTGGAGTTGGGACGGCTCCGAGATGTCGTCCGGCCCTTGTCTTCTTCCAATCTTGTCTAGAGCCGGACTTCGGCCGAGTTATCGGGCACAATAATCAACAATTACTGTTCCATCCACCAGATCTTCTCTAAACATCCTGTGCCTGTTGTGCTTGTGGTTGTGTTCCCCAGCCGTATTCTTAGGTAAACATTGGGCGAGTTAGAGCTGGTTCTTTGAAGAATAACAAGGGCTTCAGTGTCCTCATTTCTGTGACATGTGATAAGGTCTGATTTTTGATTTCCTGGAGACAGATGAGAAGGATAGGAGTGGTATTTGTATAGCAAACCAAAGGGAATTAACAATGGGCTGGACTTGTACTTGTAATGATAAGTTATTATTGAAAGCAGTTTCAAACTGTACGAGTTCGCGTGTTACTATTAGTCTAGGGTACGCTCTAATATTTATCGGCATATTTAAATCAACAGACTTTTGAAACCTTTCAGCGTAAAGAACTAGAATGGAGATTATCCTGTACTGTAATTGTTGTGCTTGTACTTCAAAGTCAGTTTACAAATATACAAATTATTGCTAGCATTAACAAAGTACTTACCACAATTTAAAGTAAATTGACTGGAATAGCTGAACTGATCCAATCAGAAGTTACAGCCTTGAGTTACATTACAGCATTTAGTGGAATACAGCTACAAGGCAGCAAATATTTTGGGTTTAAATTATATTTTTAGGGAGTAAAAAGTGCAAGCCTTTAGATACGTCATTATCCCGGGTTAGAGAGTTCTAGTTGACCGGTATATTGATTTTAACCTTATTCTTTGTCTCTTTCCAGACTGAGGACCTAAAAAAGATGGCGGCCACAACGTCGACAGGCACACGGTTCCGGTCCTCCTCCAAGCACTTCCTCACCTGGTCCGCCACAGCCGCCAACCACAAGATCCAGAAGCTGAGCAAGAACTTTGTGCAAAACGTTTCCCGGCTCCAGAACAAGATGGAGAAGGCTCTGGCGACCTCCAACAACAATGCCCACCAGGCCTGGGATCCCTCCTGCATGGAGAACAACGAGACGGCGAGTCCGTCCCCGCTCTACAACAACGGTAGCTCGACGAGCAGCAGTGCTCATCTCGTTGGAAACAGTTCAACGGTGAATGTGGCCGTGGTCCATGCCCTCAACGTGACTCGGAAGAAGAGTTCGGGCGAGAGTGTCAGTAACAATAATAGCAATCTACTGAGTCCGGGCTCGGAGTGGAAGAGCTCGGCCCGCCTCCGGCGCCGATTCGACTTCGAGGCTGAGAAGTGCAACCTGGCCAAGAGCCTGGACGGGATTGACATGGACATGCTGGAGCTGAGGCCAATGGGCTCGGCCAGTGGGAATCGGCAGGAAGGTCAGGATCCAGAGGACCAAGTGGAGAGGGTCAAGGAGCCTGTAACCCTCGTCACCGGGACCTACAATCTCCATACTTCGAGTAGTAGCAATAACACGAGTCTGAGTACGATTTCTATTGGAGCTACTACTCTGCCAATCACTTCTCCGCACTGGTGAGTAACATAGCTTAATTATATTTAATTTGGGCAGGGACACATTTTCTGGGCTATAGGAAGTTTACTACAGATCGCTAAAAATTTACTAGAATTTACTTTAAAGAGATTGGCCCGAATTATCAATTTCACGTTTCGCTTTTACCAACTCTTCGACCAAAGAAAAGTCTAACGAGCTGAACTTGGGAGGTAGTTAAACTTATTAGCAAACTGCAATATTTAATTACACAGTTTAATTTGAGTATATGGCGTGCGTGTTTAAAAATCTGATTGCGCTTTCGGTAATGTAAGTGCCAGCACTTTGCACAATTTTAATATGACCATAAAAGTAGGAATGTGCAAATATAGATTTTGAGCAAACAGTATGAATCAGGTCGGGTTATGTAATATGATTTGGATATGAATTCGGCATAAACCGAGAAAAATATGTTTTCAACATCTATATTTTCTCATTAGCATCTTTTAAGCTCTTGAATTTCGTAGGAATAAAGAAATTAGCTGATTCGTACTGTAAATCAGTAAATTCGCCTTAAAGTACATCCTGTGACTGTCATCGTCCTTTCGGCCCGTCTTAATGAAGATTAATGTCCTCCGTGCATTTAAATATCATGGGAAAGAATAATATTCTACATTACATATTACATGGACATGCGGACGCGGACATTTGCATTAAGGGTCAGTTGTAAGGTTTGGTTATATGTATTAAGATCAATTTGGTTAGTATACCTACTACTGTTAGATTAGAGTACCTACCTTAAGTTGGGCTAGGTTTTATTAAACGTTTTAGTTTTTTTTAAAGTGCATTTTTTTAGAACAAATTCTGACGCCTGATACAATTATTCCTAAACACTCTCAAAGTTATCGAATGTTTGTAGCGACAGTTCGGTAGCGGTTGCCGATTAAGTGATAATTCGGAACTCGGAGTTCTCGTCTCCATTTGTTTGGTATTCTTTGAGGGTATAATACCACCCATTTTCTATACAATATGGATTCTTAAAATTGTAGAGATTGAGCGAGTCCCCGTCAATAATGTCCAGCCTGATCTTCCCTCACCTATTTAAGCTCTATTCATATAATAATGGATAATAGACAATTGAAGCGTGAGACGAAGCACAGCACAATTGGCGGGACACAGAGCTATATGGTCAAAGAACTCGTGAGACATTAGGCTTGGGTTCCTGTAAGTAAAAAAAAGCCTGAAATTGAGGTCCAAGTCAAAGTAGATAATTAAGTCACTAAGGAGGCTCACGACTTGGGCTGGTCATTAGGAGTCCCCGTAATTCCTATTCATTTGTTCCTTTATTGCAGGAGTCGTGCGAGCTCAATGTCGAATTCCGTTGATTCCAGCACCAGCAGCAGTCGTCCCGGGCTCCCATTTGATCGTCGTAAGATTGAGGATGAGGAGAACAATAATCACCGGTGTTCGTCCTCCCTTGATTCCTCCAGCATCCGGGTCCCGCTCCTCCATCACTCCGCCTCCTCCCTCCTCAATGTACATGTCAAGGACTCCGGGGTCCGACTCCTGCCACTCGCAAGCTCCACGCCGACCCAGCTCACGCTCACGATCTTCGAGGAAGAGGCGGAGCTCCGGACGGCACCCTGGTTCCAGGCCGGCATTCCAAGGTACGACTATTAGTCAGGCTCAAATAATGTTCAATCATCCGTCTGGAATTCTCGTTGGCTTTGGACAGGATGAATAGGTACTAGTGTGAGAGTCGGAATAGTAAGTGTAGTATGGACGTCCCGTTGCGGAGTTCGACCTTCTGGCTAGCCAATATGCTAATATGCGATACACGAACCATATGGGGTTTTTGCTCAGGTACAGTACAGGTGAATAGAGAGGCCTATTTAGTGACAGCAAAAAACTAGTTCCTGAAAGTTTGCATTAAAATAAAAACTCAGCCTTTTCTGAAATATACCTTAAATAACTGACTTTGATTTTTGAACTACCAAGTTCTCCGGCACCTAACCCACAATACCCATTTTACCCATTTTACATACCCATAACCCATTTTACCTGTACCCCTGTAATCTGTAATACAAGGTACATCCCGTGACATGACACCCAAAGGCTTTCCATGTACTCCGTGTAGGTGCTGAATATTGAACTAGTATTTAAAATTGTTGTTTGAAGCCTAACCCAAACTAAACTAAATTCGGAAAACGTTGGCGGATTGTTAGTTTTCATAAACCTGAAGCTGAACTAAATGTACATTTAGTGTTTAGTGGTATTTCCGAGTCACGTCCTAAGAAGTTATTTTTCTCGTAAATATGAAATAAATATTTTTGAATTTGATGGAGACTCTACAGTGAAATGTGAGATGTCAATGTTAGCAGTCTCGGGACGCACACACAAATAATGAATATTAGACCAGGATTTGAACTTCAATGCTATTCTTAATATTTGTAAGAAATCAATTAAGGTGTGGCAACTGTATTGTTAGTTTTGTAACTTCAACTTTGCAGCCATTACTCCCTATACGACTAATTACTTCCTGAAATAATGTTTCCTATCAATTGATATTATTTCTAAAAATAGTATACTTTATGCAAAATTCTGTCGAATTCTTGTTGATATTCATTCATTGCAAAATTAGGAGCATACCAAAGGAAATACATTGAATGCCAAATATGAGTTTCGAAATTAAGTGAGCAAATTCGAACTCCTTTCTCTGCCAACTGCCTAGGAGCAGTGTAAGTGCC
>JAQFZY010001762.1:0-14011 GCA_034696285.1 Hypogastrura burkilli | reverse complement strand
TAGGTAATCGATTTATTTACTAAACGAAATATTTGTACTAATTCGTTCCAAGCGTAGAGCCAACCTCGCTAAGCGGCAGAGCCGCGTGCGCTAGTATAAGACACGAGCCGAAGGCGAGGTTGTTACTTGTATGTTCTATAGAGAATATCGTGTTCTATGTATACATCTGGTGTAAAAAGTGTCATTCTCTGACGATGCCGATTACACTTTTATTTACTATATATACATACTCAATAGTCAGCGAGAACACGCTAACAGGATAACCAACCACTTTTAAAGTTGCGGTAGCCTGTTCAAATACTATATGAAATATCAAACATTGCACCGTGCTTCTTTAGGTCGTTCTGGACATGGGTTTATGTTTACGTGAATTTGCCTGAGTGCTTACGAACATTGGGAAAAACATTTCTACCAAATTCTGGAATAGTATTGCTCACGGAACAATATTTTTGCACCAGCATTTAAAAATATTACACATTCAGGAAACAGCTTCTTATCAAAAATGTTACTCTTTTAGGAAAAAAATATTACTCGCTCAAGCAAAAATATTACTCGTTGAGGAAAAACAATATTACTCTTTCAGGAAAAATAGTTCTCGGTTTTAGTTAATGCGTTTGAAACCTCCTATTGGTTTATTTTTTTGGTTTCTTTGTTCGGTTTTATATGTTTAAGTTAGGTTAGGTTAGATTAAGCAACATTTAATTTAGTTAGGTTAGGATATTTGCAGGCACGATTTTTACATTCTCAGGCCCGTTTATTATTCTTCCTGAGATCGTCACATATTTTTCCTAAATCGGTAATGTTGTTTTCATAAAAACGTAACATTTCTTCCTGAGTGAAAAATACAAGCAATTGCTTACTTCGATCATTCAGATGCAGCCGACCCAAATTATGAAGTTCACCAGAAGTTGAAGGCTATAGTACTGTATGTATTTACTTACGCCTATGTGTATGAAAAATACAATAAAGAATACGGACAGGCCTTGAATCCTACATGTGTATCCTCTTGTCCATACCATATTTTTATGTATTTCAGTTACATCGTACACGTCTTAGTATACTACATATATAATGCAATGCAGGTATATGCTTCTATATACATAATATGAGGCAGGACGAATACCGGTTTTAAGTTTTTATCCAGGTGAGTTAAATATAATCAGAGGTCGGGTATTTATTTACTGCTGTTGGTTGATATATTGATTTTATATTTACTCCAACAATGTCAATATATTTTCCTCCTGAAATGTTGATCAAATTCATAAGGAAATAATTTAAGACATTTAATCTATTCAAACGTTTAAATTAACAAAATTTCTAAGTTTTAAATAGTTATACCACCTCGTTTCTCTAAAAATAATGCTTTTTGCATGTTAAACCTGTTTTAACTATTAAGATTAGTCACTTGTGCATACGCTTCTCTGCGCCGTCACAGTCGGATGTATATGACCTTTTTTTGCCACTCACTCCGAGCGGAGATTTTACCAGGTCTCATGCAAACTGCTCTCACGTGAGGAGGCAAATTTGCAACCCGGATAAGGAAATTAGACACTTTGAAACGTTTTCCTAGTAGAGTATTGCAAATAATCCAAAATTTAAATTGAAGTTTTGCAGTTGCTCCGAACCGGGTTCTCTGAAAAAAAAATAATAAATAATTCGGCGTGGCCATTTGAATTATGCCATGTCATTCCTGAGAAATGAGCAGTAAACTGCTTTAACGCTTACATTTTTGTTTGCCTAAAATCAGTTTTTTGTTGATTTCTCAAGGACATTACAAAATTCAAATCGCCGCACAATTTTTTTTAGAAAATCTGGTACTAAACGTATGCAAACTTCAATTCAACTTTTTAATTAATATACAATTCCGTCCAGTTGTAAAGCGTCTGAAAGTGTCCAAATTGCCACTGCGGGTGCCAAAGTTGACTTTACATGTGACCAGCAGTGTGCATGAAGGAACATTATTGTTGTAAAAAACGCACTATTGACCCGACTGTGTTAATCAACTTTCAAATGGACATGATTTTTCCAAAATCAAGATATTGTTCCCGAGTTGACTAACTGAGCGTTTTTAACTATTTTCAGTTAAGCACAAAAGACAAAGTATTGTATTTTGTATTTTTAATTTTTTGTATGGTGAGCACAAAAAAGGCGCCATTTGCAGACAGGAAGATTAAATCAAAAACTATTGTAGTTTTACTATTTTAATTTAATTCTTGCCATTTACAAATGTACTAAGTTAACATAATGTGCCTTCCCGCCAGTTCACACCTCCCTAAAATCCTGTTATCCTTCAACTATTTTAGGATTGTCTTATCCGTAGATATCCAGTGGTATTCCAGATCAGAAAGATCAGCAAGTAAAAACAACTCGATTGATTTGCATTTAAAAAATCAATACTTATTACTAAAGTTCAGCACAAAGCGATCCTACTTAAATTTACTCGATCATATATAAAATAAACAACCAATCTCTGATATTATCATCATTATGCCGTGCCTGTACTGTACTCCAGAGATGCCGGCAGCCAAATCTGCTACAATCAATACACCATCTGTAATCTCAGTCTCATTGTTGCTAACTCAAATCTCTAAAGTATGGTTACTCTCAAAATAATTTTCTTCTTAATTAGTTAACTGCGTTAAGAGTTATTTTTAATACTTAGCCTAGAATTCAATATTAGTAGTATTGAGGTTCAGGAATTTACAACTATCATTCAAATATTGTGTTTGTTACCTGAAAATTGTATTTCAATGAAATAAACATAATTACTGAATCATTATAATTGTGTTCCAATACACTATGGTGCAGTTTAGTCGACGCAGCTTATGGCAGTTCTTATTTATTCTTCTGTGTCTGTGCCTAATCTGTTCCTTGCCCATTGGGAGCAATGCCCGTCAGGACCCTGGCCCGCCGTCCCCCCGTCCATATGCCCTTTCCCCAATATACTTGACCTTTCTGGCGGGTCAGGAACGGAAAATATACAGGGCAATGAAAGACTATACACGGGAACTACAGAAGAGGCTCCATCTACTCAATAGGTGCTCAATGAGTTTAAGTGCATAAATGTTGGACTCCGTTTCTCTACAGAGGGTGATTCATTCAGTAAAACTCAATTTATATTTTGTACACCTTGACAACCTGGGGATTGGTCCAGGGTATCAAACTCATGTCTACTGGTCGACTCATCATAAATATATTTACCTTGTGTATTTTAATGTTTCGGATGTCTCGTTAAATAGAGTCGTCAGAAATTGACCTGACATCGTTTACAGAGTTTCCAAGGACACGGTTTCCTAAATATCATTCATGGCCAGAATAGGACCGCAAAAATAGTTTCTGTCCAACACGTGTAAATTATTATGAAAATTTAGTTCTTTTGAATGAATCTCCCTCTTTGATTAAACGTGTTTATGGTTCGGAATCTCGGAATGAGTCATATTTAAACGATAACTAATTAGTTAGAAATCTCTCACCGATTATAGCAGATATCCTCACCAACGTTTTAAAATATTTCAATAAACATAATTTTAATTCCGTTAGTTATTGTAAAATGATAAAGCATTTGCTAATATAAATGTTTAAATGATTGCTGAGTAAGTTGCTTTAATTGGGTAAGAATTTTGCTTTAATTGATGATATATTTAGAATTAATGGGTGATAGTTTAAATGTCAACCGTTGTGAATTCAAACACAGATCCTGTTCCACGTTCTTAATATGAATTTTGCTCGTTCAGGTACACGTCGGACTACGAGGAGTCTTCCATAGCCGGCACTGCACACTTGGAACCTAATTCTAGTGAGACGCAAAGGGACGAAGTCATTTCCTCAAACCCAATCCTTGCCTTCCGCATGCTGAGCAGATATGCCCACGAATTCAGTGCCGTAGGAGAGCATATTTCTGAGGGGGCAGAAGAAGGTACTTTTGTTTTATTTGATATAGTTTTGCATGTAGTCACATATTTGAAAATGAGTTAAGTCCGACCGTAAAAATTTAGAGTATTGTCGCAAATGCATTTAAATAGCCTATACATTATTGATCTGGTGTTGAAAGTAGCCGGAGCCCGATTCATTAAAATATTGTATTAATTATACACTGTTAGTGAGAGATACTAATGAATTTGACCCTTCAGCCTTTCTATGAATATTATCCCAATTCTTGGAACTTCTTTTTACGGTATTTACAGTATCCTCCAAAATTGTATATGACGTGAAGGGGGACTACGACTTTCCGCAAGTGACCGACTCACGGGATGCGATTGAGGCACTACTCCGAATGCAGTTTATGTACGACATAGACTCAGCTGACGTATGAAAACGTTTATGCTCCGATCCGTATTTATAAAAAATGGCTAGAACATGTATAAATTTTTGAATGGAAGGTTGCAGACGGACGAATTCCTGGTGCCGAATCCCAGGTCGGCCTCACAACAACTCAATGTTACCGGCTTGCCAAGGTGGCTAAAGCCAAGGAATTCTTTACACTGGCCCTGGACTGGCTCAACGTGACTAAAAGCAAGTTAGATGTTGACCCGAATAAATCAGAGTACAGTTTGGATGAGAAGCGGTTGAACTATGATACGCTTCAAGTTGTTAAGCGGGTAGGGCCCCACTCTAAAATAATATTACTAGTAGCCTTTAATTCATGTAGCTTAAATGACACTATTGTTATTCCCATGAAGCATGACAAGCAGTTTGATACGTTGTTCGAAGGAAAGGACGAGCATATTTTCTCTCAAGAAATAGGACAGGGATATCAAAGGCCACCTCCAACACTTAAGTCCAAATTATTTGAAGAATTGGCTGGCAAACAGCTTGAGCCCAATGAAGCCAACTACTTTGAAGCTGTGAATGTAAACCATGCACTGATTTGTAGAGGGAAGAATTTGCAGGTAAATTACGGTTCATGTTCACGCCTAGTTCATGCTGAAATCAATATTTTACGCAGTGCTAAATACAGGTCTTTTATATGCTGAAATCACTAGTTTATGTAGCGCTAAATATGGACATACTTTACGCCGCTAAGTGCAGGGATCTTACTATATGTGCTGAAATCCATGTTATATGTAGCACGTACTGCAATCATATTTAATGCTGAAATCAACACCTTATGCAGGGCTAAGTACAGGCCTACTATATGCTGAGATCAACATTTTTGTGCAGCGCTAAAAACGCGAAAATTTCTTGTTGAAATAAATATTTTAATGCTAGTACAAATATTTTATGCAGCGCTAAAAACGCGCCTATTTCTTGTTGGAATCGATATGTTATGCTAATATAAATGTTTTATGCAGCGCTAAATAGAGACCTATTTTATGCAGCGCTAACTATTAGGTAAAGGCCTATTGTTTTACTGAAGTCAATATTTAATGCAGCGCTAAATATATGCCTATTGTCTGCTGACATAAATATTTTATACGACCGGTTTAATAGTGAAATTAATATTTGATGCTAAGATCAATAGTTTATGCAGCGCTAGGTACAAACTTTAACACTGAAATCAGTATTTAATGCTAACATGAATAGTTTATGCTGCGCTAAGAACGGAACAATTTCATGCAATTGGCCTTATTTTATACTTTTGGCTACGAAACTAATACAAATTCAGCAAAATATGAGCATAAAGCTCTGAATCTTTACTTCTGGTTCACAGAGTGACAAGGAAAAGTCGAAACTGTTATGCTGGACGGACGGGAGTCGGAATCCATACTGGAGAATCCGACCTCTGAAGCTAGAACTTCTCAATCGTTCTCCACAAATCCTCCTAATTCATGAGCTAGTGAGCCGTGGCTGGATGGACTACTTAAAGAAGTTGAGCTATCCCAAGCTGGAACGGGCTCCGTCCGGCCCAAATGCAACCCCAAGAACTGCCGCCTATGCCTGGCTCCGGGACTCTGACATTCCGGCCGCTCCAATTTCCCGCCGGATCGAGCTCATTACGGGCCTCAATGTTGTGGGAGAGGAAGCGGCGGAGCTCCTCCAGGTGGCAGCCTATGCCTTCGGCGGCCATGTGGAGCTCCATTACGACTCCGTAAATTACTACATTTTTCTTTTATCTGTAAATCTCCATATTAGGCATATCCACTAAATTACTTTTCCGGAGCAGAAAGGGCCGGATGATCCAGTTCCGGATCCCAAAGGAGACAGAGTCACCACGCTTCTTCTATACGTAAGTAAATCGAACCGATTACGAAAATTCTAAGGTAACCTCGGTATATAGTAGTCAGAGAAACTTTTATATTAAAAGATGGAAAACATCTATATTTGCTTATTCGCCTAATTCGTGATGGGCCCAGTACCAAACTAATAAATTAGTATTCCTATGGCCAAGTAGTACCTGGAAATTGTTTGTAAGTAGCTGAACACTGTGAAAGAGGGAGGACGAACGTCGTTCCCAAGGCTAGGCTTTGGCGTAGAGCCAGTCCAAGGATCCGCAATTTTATGGTACACGAACCTGCAGAATGGCCAGCCGGACCCGGGAACACTCCATGCTGCCTGCCCACTAATTTATGGACATAAATGGAGTAAGTTTAGACTTTTAATTCATATTTCGCACACGCGGTCGGATTTGAAAGACTAAAAGTTTTGGAAATGGCATTTCAAGCTGATTATGATACTTGTATAATGTAAATGGATTTATGTATGTCAGATGGTGCTAACGATAAAGCCTAATAATTTTCGGAGAATATTTTCGCTTCCATCATTCGAGTTATAGAATATGTTTTCAGCCTTTCAATATTTGAACATTCAATATTTTGTTGAAAAAATACTTCAGATAAGCATTTAGTCTATTATGAGACATCTTAAAATATGCTTGAAGTTACAACTAAATAATATAACCAGTTTTTTTTTTTTTTTCAGTTGCAACAAAATGGACTCACGCCAACGAGAACATTTTCAAGCGCCCATGTCATACTAATCCTGAAAAATGACAGGCCCTTTGAATTTATGGATACTTTTGTGCTCGGAAAATAAAATGTGCTCAAAGTGATCAATGATGTTGATGTCGAATAAATGTCATAAACATAAACTGATTAATTCATGCTTTATTACTGCATATTGCAGCGATACTAATTACCACCGTTTAATAGTCCCGATTCATTATTACAAGAGCTAGCCGAAACGTTCCGATATTAATTTTAATACTTAAAGACCGATAAAGACCTGCACGGTTACCAGTGTGTCACTTTTTTGCCTAGGCTTCAAACCGGTTATAATCTTATGAATAATATTACCTCATCTGTATTCCACAGTCATGTAAATTATAAGCACTTTCTATAGTCTTAATCAGAATCAGTTAATAGGTACACGGGCTGTTCCAAAAGTCCAGACTAATAACTTATCATTTCAACACTACTAGTGCGACCCGCAAAAGGCTTAAGGTGGAATATCGGATATTGTGAGTGTTATTTGCGATGCCTGACTCCTTGACTGACTTGGATGAGGACTGACTTGACCTGAGCTAGGTGGTACTGGGACTTGATGACTGCTATGATGCTGAATAACTTGTAGGCTGAACTGGTGGTTATTTGTATGATACAAATACTCCGTTGTGTTTAATACAGGTATACTTAAGAGGTAAATACAATTAAATGGAAACATATGATAAATAGCACAATGTAAACAAGATTGACCTTGGGAGAACTGTACTCGGTTCTCAACTCTGGAGAAAGGCTGGCGAGAGACGGAGGCTGGGGAGCCTCTGTAGAAGTAGAAGGGAAAACAGAAGCCAAAACAGAAGCCAAGCTTCTTTTGTCTATGCTGTTGTCAGCTGGGGTTTCGGGCGGCTTAAAAAGCCGCGAAGTTTGTTCCTTGTTTGGGGTTACGCGAGAATCGTACATAAGGTTTGTGCATTAGTGTCCCAGTTTCCACAATTAATTTTTGGGACTTTTGGAACAGCCCTCGTATATTTTACATTAATAATTTGGATATAATAAAAATACTGCTGAAATGCTCCTTTGACTCACTTCGGGTTAATAAATCCTATTGAATGCTACTAATGTTCCGTGTTCTAACTACAAGTACCAGACCCATGGGCAAGGGCGGCACAGAGGCCGGGGCCTCGTGTCAACATCCGGCAGATGTCTCTCGCAGATGTAAGCCAGGAGCTCGGTGCAGAGCTCGTCATTGAGCCCGTAAGCGCTGCCTCCGTTGGAGGTCGGCTCCTTGATGCTGACGCAGGTCTCGAGGTCCCGGGCCGGACCGTCCTTGTTATTCGGTTCCCCGACGTTCCAGAACGTAATGTCAATGGGGAGGCCGCTGTAGGACCAGTACTGACCCTGATCGCGCTGGCTAACAGGGTAGAGGTCCGTACACGAGGTCCAGAAACCGTATCCTAGGTGACAAATAAATACATACGGATTAGCTCAGTGCATACTTGGAACTTGGTTATTGGGATTTAGTGCACTTTAAATGCAATTTAATGATATCTAATGGTATTGTGACTTAGTTCATTTTAATTCTATTTAATGACACTCAATGGGATACAATGTTATTTAATGTAATTTAATCGGATTTATTATAATATTATTTATTTGTGACGGGATTCAATTATATTTTATGGGATTTAATAATATTTTATTATGGGTTAATTAATAATCACACTCTGGAATGTTGCAAGATGCAAAGTCTTCAAATTCAAAAAAATGGATTAATTTTAACTAACATATTAGTTTATTAGGCGATTGCGGTGACTTAAAATTTGCCTGAACCAGCTACAAAATGTGCTTATTTAATAGAATACTCAGAAACTTACTAGTGTCACGAAGTGCGGAAAATCTTTTGAGGTTATCTCGGATGAAGTTAAACTTTTGAAGAGTTTCGAGAGCGACTAACTCGGAGCCTTGGCCGAAGCCTTCACAGTAGCGTTTCGCAGTGTCGAGATCATTCTATACATTATAGAAACAGGCGCGGCATTAATAACATAATATGCCTTTCATGTATTCGGGTAAATAAATTAATTGAACCCAAATTATATTAGCTCCAAGTTCAAGTCAGGTTATAATTGACAATACATAGATTAGAAGCTAAGAGACTTACTGCTGGCCATGTTTGAACCAAATATTCCGACCGGCCTCCAGTAGAGGAGGTGAACTGCCAAAAGTCAGATGGCGGAAGGCTTTTCGTGTCATTTCCTATGATGAAAGATACAAATAATTCGTATTGCTAAGTATATTTACTATGTAAAATGCCCTGAAACGCAATTTTTAATATTAATTACCTAATTCGATTAATGTGCTCACGAGTTTCGTATATGTGTAACTCCCGCATTTCAAAATATTTAAAGATTTGGAATATATTCATTACAGTATATTTTATATTTTACTCACTATAAAAGAATATTTAAAGCATTTAATCACTACAATCGTTCTTTATTACGGTGTAATATAAACTCGAACGCTTAAACTAAAGTCGGTACGTAGTATTTAGTTCGGATATTAAAATTTAATTTGTGTACTATATTTTTTGGTAATAAATATTCAACTGATGAAATCAATAAAAATTGATCTTTATATACATTACGTTTTACCTTCAAATTGAAACATTTCTCCCATCGTTTCGTATGTTCTATCGAGCCCTAGAACTGATTCCGCCGAAACAGTATAGGCACTATTAGAGGAAACTCCTGTTGCTGCCAATAAGGCTAAAACAATACTAAGGATCCGGAAACTCATTCTGGATCTGAAATCTGAACTGAATGCTAATGCGATGCGCAGAGGATAACTCTTTTTTAAGTCTTAGATTGAGAATATTTTTAATGAAATGTAAGTAAGTGGCTTCCGGAGAGGCTTTCCTGAAAAAATGAAAGCAGATTCTGTGCACTGATTTCAAATGTCCATTTTTTCCTTCGCTCCTGTCGAATCCTACTATGACGAATATATGGGCCTTTGACAGGGGACATTGAAAATCCTCATTTGATTGATGGGGGTTGGGTCCGGAACAATAGTTGGTTCTAAGTTTTCATACAATAACTTATTTGTAAAAATAAAACAGGCTGGGTAAATAATACGTGCATCCTCAACGTCGCGGGAGTTGTAGCTATAAGCGTATTAGTCATTGTCATTAGTCTAAATAGCCAATAAAACTTAAGCTAGTCCAAAATTAGAAACACTTAACCGGTCCCACATCACATTGGGAGAAAATCCACCTGCTTAAAATTAGTTGTGAAATCGAACTGTGTGCATTCTCAGTGGTCAGTTTGGGAAAACGAATTTAGTCAATGTATAGTTCCTTTTCGTCCTAAAATATATAATTTATAGTAGTATAGAGCGGAGATCTTTTCCTTTGTTTCACTTTTCTGGCGGATTCGCAAATCTGAAGACGATTGAAGACATGTGACTTTTTATGACACGTGGATGGTCAAGATGCTGTCTTAGAGATTTGAGCTACATTGTTCAGGACACTGAGATCTAGAAGTATACCAAAGTTTTAATAAAAATCCGTCTTAGGGCGATATGCTGAGTACTTTGTGCGATGTCGTTTCCTTCTCTTTTCTTCAGTTCCGAATTAGCACTAATGGTATATTGCATGTCTTGCCGTATGATACAAGGCAACCTAGTCAAGCTAAGTGTTGATTAATCTCCAAACTAACCTAACGTGCACAGTATTTTTTTTAATCGACGTCAAATGGAGTTGAGATTGCGTCAGCAATTTTAATTAGGTTATATTGGAGATTAACCAACATTAAGTATGCTTAGGCTGTAGGTATTTAATTCTGACGTAGTGTGGGTTGTAACCTAACTTAACTTAAATAAAATTATTAAACTTAGCCGAAAACAAATAAACATTATTCACCAGGCGGGATTTGAATCCAAACCCTCGGCTTCATAAGAACGTTCGCACTAGCCACAAGGCTATCATCGGTCACCTTAAGCCGTAACCTAATTATTCGCTCCGCCTTAGCGCGGGCTTCTTTGGCTTGTAATAAAATAATTTTAGAAAAAATTTTGGAATCGAGTCCTGATTTCCGGTAGCCAAATTATCAAAATATGAATCTGCAATTTTTCCCTGAACGGGCAGATAACTTTTCCCTCCTTGACAACTCGAAGTGTGCGTGAATAAATACGGAAAAGTTGACTCCCGTAGGGTATGCGCTTAGAACCCCCTCAAATGTCTGAAGAGCACTTTCCGGCTAAACGGCTCAATTAACGCAAAAAATTAAATATACATACAAATTCGGGAATGCGACTTAGATGTCGACTCTCAATTCTCACTTTCGATTCATTGCAGTTTACTGCCCTAAACCCTCAACAGACGTCGTCGAAGTGGCCATTTAACCCATTTCCCATGAAAAAAGGACGCCCTGCTATTGAAATCATTGTGGTTCATTCAAATCTGTTTCAAAAAAACTTAATTTGACCTCTGTACGTCAAAATGGGCCCGAGATATTTGACCTCTTAGTGACGCATTTCGAGCCTATTTCTTAATACACGTTTACATAGGGAGTTCTCCTTAACATTGTCAAGTGTACTTCATCGGGTAACCCGTGGCAGCAGTATTTATTTTAAGTCTACCAGTTCCACTGATATAATGATGTAAAGGTGTTTTTCCCAAAAAATTGCGCTAAAAGACTCCGAAATAAAAAAATGCGTTTAGAAAAAGCAGACTAACCCTGAACTCAAAAGTTCACTGGAAATATAGAAACAAGAAACAAACAATCCAAATCCAGGCCTAATTTTTGCGTCCGTGAAGGTCCTCCGATTAAATCAATGTTGTAGTAAAATTAATTCATGAAAATTATCACGGAAGACCTGAGACGGGAAGCAAAAATTAGTCCTGGATTGTTTGTTTCTTGTTTCTATCTTTCCAGTTCACTTAAGTTCAGGGTAGTCGCTCTTTCTAAATGCATTTTTACAAAACTAGAATCGGTAAACTTACTGCCATAGCCATTGAAGCTGCAGCCGTGTTTGCGTTCGAATCAGAATAGTTTTTTTTTTCTACTCTGGGATCGGAAATCGGAATCGAAGTTTTCGTTGTCGTGTCAGTTGTTTTTCTGGTACAGAATTGGAATTATTCTCTAAATTCGAAAGTATAAACTGTGGTTCTGGTTTCTTGTTTCATACATCGAAATCCTTCTCGGAGCAACAGCTCAAGAGACCTGCAAGCATGAAGTCACGCAAAAGGTAAAATTCCTTCATGCAAACGAAATGAATCGGAAGTAATCGGGATTCAAATTTCGGAATTCTTATCTCGACACCCATCTTTAAGTTTCGCAGTCGGAAGGGGTAACACAATGAGCATCTTGCCCTGTAAAAATCTAAATTGATTGTCTAGTTATAGTATTTACGCTTTGTGTTTTCCTTAAATTCCATTATTATATGACAGTATAAAGCCGTAGCCCAATATGCAGGGTAGATAATACTGCAATAAAGTGTATATAGGTAGACCGGAGCCCGGTCCCATAGTGCCAGACCAGACACAGCATGGGCGTGGCCAGGAATGGGCCCACGGGCGAAATGTTCGCCAAAATAGTAATTTTCCCCTTAAAATTGCCAAAATTTTGGCCTGCGGCGCGCTACCTATTCTTTCGGTACTATGACTTTTACATTTTCAACCAAAAATGGCGAAAATCCGCTATTTTTGAGGTCAAACGAATAAAAAATGTCTAAATTTTCGCCCGCTGCGCAAATCTACTATAAGTATGACGAATATTTGCACTTTTTTTCCCAAAAAAACGTCGAAAATAAACGGTTTTCGAGGTAAAGGTGGGAAAAATTTCTCCGCCTGCGGCGGAAATACTTGACTTTTTTTGGCCCCTCCCGAAACTGAAAGCTAGCTACGCCCCTGAGACACAGTATGCATACTGACTGGCCAGTTTGGAATGTTGAATTCATTCAATGCAAAATGATATACTGAAATCCAATATCTACCTTCAGATCAGTGAACAAAGTTCATAGCCCAATACTGCCTACAACGAACCTAATCATAACCCTACAATACAAATTCCAAATATTCAACATTTAGGATTCAATGGAGCAACGGCTCCATATTTACTGTACCTACTTATTCAATAAATAAATAAATATTTGTAGTCATAAATAATATGTCAATAGAGTCAATAGTATCAGGGACAGGAATAAATATTTTGGCTGAGTACAACCATTGGCGCATGGCCGGGTCCTAAAAGACCTTGGCCCGCCCTGCTCAGGCTATGTGATGCTTCTCGCAGATGTAGCTGAGCTCGGAAGTGCAGACTTCGTCATTGAGCCGGAAGCCGGCCTCGGGGGCCCCGACCGGGACCTTGAGGTCAACGCAGGTCTCGATCCCGCGTGTGGCCGAGTCCTTGTTGTTCGGCTCCCCTTGGTTCCAGAACGTGATGTCAATGGTGACGCCGGTGTAGTACCAGTACTGGCCCGCTCCTCGCTGGTTCGTGACGATCAGGTCCGTCCCGGCCACCCAGAACCCGTATTCTGGCAAAAGAGGATTAGGTTAGGCTTGGGCACACAAACATGCTTAATATTACTACTACCAAAGAATCAGAAACTTGAGTACGAAAATTAAATTTTGAAAATCTCGCCTAAAATTATAAATTTTTCAAAGGCGGGTTAAGGGCAACAATGCGTAGTGCTTTTTGTATATTAATCTGGCTCATATTTCACAAGGATGTTTAAAGACTTGATATTAGCTGTACACCCAAAAGTATCGACTTTAGGAGAAAACAAAATATACAAAGGATCAAATATAGATTTTGGACGTCTCTAATAGGCATGTAAATTATATTCTTTGGTTTGGATCTAGATTGGTTAAGTTTGAACATTTTGGGGCGAAAGTCAATATTTTTGGGCTAGCAGTATACGTACAAGGCATTTTGTAAAGTCTTTGTAAACTAATAGGGGTTCCAATTTCTGACTTAGCTCTAACTCCAACATTATGTCAATGTAGAATTTATAAACAATAAAAAATGCACCAGAAAAAAGTGCGAATAACCCTTAGCGGAAGTGCCCTATAAAGTACGAAACAAGTGTCGTCCAGAATTAAAATCTAATTTAATAATCACTAATAGATTATTTACTTG
>JAQFZY010001761.1:0-14015 GCA_034696285.1 Hypogastrura burkilli | reverse complement strand
ACTATGGGAGACGGAAGACCCGCAGCGGAAGGACCCGTTCTAATTATTGTTTAGTAAACACTGGCGACTTTTTTCCTACATGGCCTATTCATAGCTCCGCCCCCCTTCCCGTTAACGGCCAATTGGAATTGGATGACCGGCAGCGGCGGGACCCGTTGATATTATGTTTTAGTAATTACTCGCAACTTTCTTCCTGCATGGCCTATTTATAGCTGAGCCCACTTTCCCGTTACCGGACAATTACAGAACGAATAAAACCAACACGCAGTCAGACATACAGTGACAGAGAGACGAACTTATATAAGAGGATTATTCAGCGACTAGTTTCGAAGTCTTCTTCAGGCTGACAAATAAATCACGAAAATTTAAACTTAAGATTTAAAATTTAAAATAATGTACTCACAAAATGTTTTAACCTATACATATTCGATAGATGTTAATGACCCCAATTTATCATACCTGATAAAAATTTCACTTCAAGTATCGCTCTGCACTACAATTTACACCAGATTTTGTGGAATCCTATAATATACACCGTCCAACTTGTTAGGACCATACTATTATTACGATTCATTCGTAGTAGCCAACCATTTTTATTGCCCAAATAACAAGCATTTTTATACAGTGTATCTATGATTATTGTACGCACCTTATCTGTTTCAGTCAGTATCCTTAATTTATAATAGTACATAAACTGTTAATATAGTAAATACTGGAGAGCCAACCTTTTCTTTTACTGCTTTTGGATACGTGAATTGGAAAGAAGTGACTGGGAACGTGAATAAAGAAAGGATTAGATTACAGATGTAGAAGACGGGTATAGGCATTAGTGCGGTCTGGGTAGGTATAGAAACTAGTACAATCTGCCTTTGTTCTTCTATTTCATTAGGAGTAGTTAATGACGTTGTTGCTTATGCCTATGACTTTAGTATTTGACACTTTTGATTTTAGTACAGCTAGCCAGGTTGCAGTATTCCTTGCCGAAGGAGAAATCCTTGTTTCTAGTACGCTTCCAGTACTGTAGGAAACTGTGGGCTCAACTTTGCGGCGGACTTTCTTAATACAATAGCATAATTTATCTAAAAAGTGCTCCTTCCAATAAAAATTATTTCTATGTAGGAGTATGTTACAAAAAAACTTTTCATATGCTACACAGACTGGGACTGCGGGAAATCCTTGTTTCTAGTAGTACGTTTCCAGTACAGTATAGTAGGAAACTGTCGGCTCTACTTTGCGGTGGATTTTCTTAAACCAATGGCACAATTTATCCAAGTTTAAGTGTTGCTTCCAATAGTACATATTACTAGGAATGTGATACAACAGAATTTGGAAATGTTACAGTGACTTAGGACGGCGGGATTGTCCAGGAAATCCCACGTTTTCGGTACTGTAGGAAACCGTCGGCTCAACTCTGCGGCAGAATTTTTAAATATAATAGTCCAATTAACGTAAATGTAAATTGAGAGGTTTTACTAGGTTTTACAGTGTCTAGGACGGACGGCGAGACGGGCCGCGGAAACATAAATTTGTTGATTTCCGAAACATTTCCGTCTGTCTGGCGGAGTACTCTCAAATCCTCCTGTCGTCCAGTGAAGGTGAAGACGGAGTCTGTCGGTAGCCATCACCACCTTCATCACCCAGAAAGCTTGACATTCTGTATACTTATAACCTATCCCACTGCGATCGATCGGTGAGTCAAACAAATTATTCGTTTGGAACTTGAAATCTTAACCTTACTCAATATAGTAAAACTTAGTAGAGCCAAAAGTAAAGGGTGTTGGATGTCCAGCTTTTACGGGTGATGTAGTGAGAAGTTGGTGACGAGTAGTAGATCGGAAGTCGCTCTGGCTTGGCTTTGAATGTACTTATGTATACAGTTTCGCACGTGGACCTGAAACTACTTGGTACTTGTCTATGAGAAACGCTTTAAATAGTATTCTGTGGCCTTTTGTATTGGTCTTGAGTTCAGTAACTTGTATGGTAAGGGCGGTAAGTGTGTCATCGATTGTCAACTAGCCGAATGAACAGTGTCGTCACATATCAAGTTAAATAATACTTCATACATCATAAATCATACGTTTGCACTTGGACTTGGGAACTTGGAATTCAAAGTTGCATGAGCATGGATCAATAGGGTGAAGGGTGAGTAGCGAATACATATTACATATACCACAAGTTACTATTTTAAAAGGCTGCCATCTAAACTATCACCAAATAATTCGTAATCTCTCAGCAATTTAAACAGATTTCCTCACAAATTACCTCAAATTACTCACAAATCTTTTCCAACTTGAACTTAGTATAAACAAAATATGATTTATTTTAGAATAACTAACGGAATTAAAACGCTAGAATTCGAAATATTTCAAGACTGGCGAGGAAATCTAATGGAATTGGTGAGAGATTTCGAATTACTTCATACTTGGTGATGATTTAAATATTCCTCATTTTAAAATGTAATTCCCAAATGTGAATGTACTCCAACTCCAAGTTAAAATGTTACGAGTAATTAATGCCCTATTGTGTATTGCCTGCTGTAACTGCAGTTGTAGCTAAAAACTAGAACCAGAACTACAACTACGTATGACATACCCATATGACGTAGGCGTGACGTAGGTGTAGATACACTATTCGACTATTCCTATTCGAAGCCAGGTCAGACGGATTCAGGCTTCTCCTTTAGGCTGGCCAAACAGCCAGACGTAATCGTAAGGCATTTATCTTAAGGCAAAATACGAATTATGACGAAAGATGTAGTAGAAAGCTAAAGCTGGATTTGAATCTACTGTCGTCTTTATCTTCATCAATAGGTCAAATTCTCGCAGTGTATTTGATCGTTGAGCTATTTATTTCAGTGTCACGAGACCGAGGCCCTATACTTGTTACGTTAGGTACCTATTAACGTGGTCGTGGTCATTGTGAGTCTCAATCTTGCGAGAAAGTGATCTCACTCTGTTTCGCGTTTTCAATTTAAAGAAAGTATACTTTTTGACTGTATGATGTCATTTTTCAGGAAGCAGTGCTGTGGAAAACACCGCGTGTATTTTTTCGACGTTTGAAAACTGAAGTTTGAGAACCGTGTCATACAATGTCTGGGAAGCAACGCTCAACTCTTTTCAGTGGTAAGCTCTATGGTGCTTGAATTTAAAGTAAGTACTAGCAGTACTATTTAGTATTAATGTTGTAAGTGCAAATATATTGTTTTTAAGTTTAGTCAAATACTTGGCACTTGCCAACCTTTTTGTGGGTTACATTTCAACGTCTACAGTCTAATGTAGATGTAGATATTATGTAGATTCTGTAGAATACTGATAGATATAAATCAATATACTACTGGACAGGATAGACGGTTTAACTAGGTAGTTTAACTGACTACTAACAGGATACTTAAGCATTTATATGTAATAGCCATATCCGTATGCTAGTCCTAAGAATCTAAATGTTAAGTTATGTAGTACAGTTGCCACTGTAGTTGTACAGATACCGTTGTCCAGTCGCGTTAAGGGTGGACGATGAATGGGAGATGATTGTGGCACATAGTTACTGCTAAACTGCAGCTTGTGCCAAAGTTTGTATTCTTATTCCGTAGACTCAAGCTCGGAAGATGAGGGGGATGAAGCCCTTGAATTTAAGAGAAGGAAGAGAACGAACAGCGGCTCGGCGACGACTTCTCCGACCTCTCCCATGACGAGTGGATCAGTTCCTAGAGAGAGCTTAAAACCTATTGGTCAAGTAGTTGAAGAAACCCATAATGGCTCGCAACTGCGAAAACCAGGATTCAATCGAAAGAGGCCATGTGCTAATTGGAGAGAATGGCCTGGGCAACATCCGAATTTGAATCGAAATGAAAGAGACGGTGGTACATCCGCTGCAAAGGCCGACAAAAGCGATCCCAAAATATTGATGCGACAATGCAAATCAGTAATGGCCTTGACATCCTCAACCAAAACAATGGATGACCCTTTGTTTGATTCTCCTGTTAAACTTGAATCTAAAACTAATTGCAAACTGGTGAACGACCCATTGGAGTTTCGTAAAGGTCGACTTCCACGAGATTTCCTATCAGAAGCAGAAGAAGTATGTCTAACAGAGGAAGAGCTTAAGGTAAGCCCAAATGAAATTAGAGGTGAATGAAGTCCTTTGGTATATTGACTAATGTGTGCTCTGCTCGCAAGCGCTGGTATGCGAAAGCAGAGTAAAATATTGCGATCGAACATGTTTGTTCGTCTGGTCGTCCGCCCGTGACCTTTTAGACCAAAAGGTCTTATGGGATGATCCGGGTGTCCGTCTGTCCGTCTGTCTGTCTGTCCGTCACACCCCAAACTGCTCCGTAGTTCATATGTAAATGAGCATAATAAGACAATTTCTGCTTCGCTTCGCCGCGATCGTTATACCCGCTCCTATGTACTAAGGCCGGTTATCATACAACGGAATTTTTACAACGCTTAACAGGATGCAATTTATCGCTCACTCCATGCCTTGTTTCCTCGTATTTGTTGCCAATTCCTGAGAAGCAAAATATTTGACATGGCTCTTTTCACGGGTCGCGCGGCTAAGCGTTTAATCATTTTTCATTTGAAGGTCTTATACGCCATCAAAGCATGTATCGTTCGGATCAAGTACACTAACATGAATCATATGTAAAGTCAAAGTAAACAATGCATAGTATATAATTTACATCGTCCATCACTTGTATATAAACTCGAACTACGCGAAGCAAATTATACAATAACTTTTGAAAAGAAAGAGATAAATGAAGCACCTTTTAAATATCCGAACACAACCGAATTTCGGAAAGGTTTGGGTTTGGATCTGTCTTTATGGCTGCTTCTGATAAGCAAAATTGCAGACATGGCTCCACTCATGCAGTGGAGCTTTCTATTCTTAAAAACTCAGCACCTTAGACCGCTATATATATATAGGCTATATGTAAACTCAAATTACGCTAAGCATCAGTTGTATATAAACTCGAACGACTTGAAGCGTTATATAAAACTTTATTTAAAAGTAGCTAACTTACATAACGTATTTCAAATTTCCGAAACAGCCAGATTTGTGACACTTTTATCAGCTTTATTATGTAACCTCAAATCGCACGACGCAGTATAGAGCATCACTTGTATGGAAACTCAAATTATGTAAAGCGCCACATCAGGGCACTTTCGAAAAAAGAATGTAAATGAAACACCTTGAAAATTTCCTTTATATATCTGGTTGTACATCAATTATATGTAAACTCAAAGTACAGAGCGCCTTGTATTTGATTTAAATAGAGCACCATTTTTATATATAAACTCGAACTACGTGAAGTACGTTATCATATGGTATTTTCAAGTAACTAACTGATGACGACGCAAAGGAAGTAAATTTGAAAGACTGGATACTGAGATAGTTGTTTTCCCTTATTTAAATAAGTTTAGTTTGTAGCATGGAAACACTTTACAGTTATTAAAATTTTTATCCTAAACATTGTCCTCTGCTTACACCTTTTGGTCCTAAGTTGCTGAAATCAGGTTTTTATTTATTTATTTTGTAGTCTTTACGCCATATACATGGAAGCCGACTTTTACTTGCATTCGTTAATCAAATTTTACTTAGAACATGAGCCAGAATAACTTTTACTTTTCCTAAGGAGAATGCACAAAGCCTCCTGTTATCACGGGGGACGGCGGCTGGTCCATCCGCCGCAGTTGGATAAGTAAACCTTAGGTATGCAATCCTTACGACCTCCAAAATCTTCAGAGTTTAGCAGCAGTTATGCCCGTAAATTTCCGAAAAAAGCATTATTGCGCTTATACACACAGAGCCGATGCCCATAACTACTCACGTTCCCAGGTATTCGTTCCCATGAAATTACATTGAAGCTTTCCAAGGTACCGGAATCTACGGAAATGTCACTAAAGAATACCGTTTCCCAAGTATTTTTGCTAAAATAACCGTCAATGCCCCTTGCCCTTAAATATCCGGTAATGTGAATTTCGACATAAACAAAGAGCTAAGGACAACGGTGTATAAGTAATCCGCTTTAATGTTTTGATTTCATAACGTGTAATAACGCTAATTCCTTCATTTGTAAAGCTAGTTTTTAGACATTTGAAGGACCTTATGAGACTTTCGCGTCTTTCTGGCGCCGTATTTTTCCTTATTATTTATTTTGTTCAAAGTAAAGTTACCTGCGAGAGTAACAGCTACAAAGTCTTATTACCCAATTGACTTAAAACCTAGGCTAGACTGCGAAAATAACCTTCATTTTCCTTAGTCATACAGTAGTGCAGCCGAGTTTGTTTAGGACATGACTGAGGAGGAGCTATTGCACTGTCATAAACCATAAACAGTTAACCGGTTCGAAAACATAAAGGTGAAAGAGCTTTATTTATTATATAATTCACATTGATTTCAAAACTACAGAAGAAGGAGGAAGCCCAGCAGCAAAGGAAGCAGAAGGCTAGACTTGAATTCGAATTAGCAATTGCTAAGAAGTGCTTAGATGAGAAAGAAGATCAGATAGATGGGATCCGGAATGGATGTAGCAGTAGTGCTTCATCTTCGCAGTCCGAAATTCAACAAGTTGAGTGGAACTTCTACTCTGAGGTAAGTTGAAACAAAGTGAGAAGTAGGCACTTAGCACTTAAAGTAAGTACTTACTCGTTTCAGTTGCATACTGCTCAGTCTGTCTACATTGCAATTATTGTAGAAGGTTACCGCTGAGGAATCTATTCACTGGATTGTTCCTGGGGATACAAAGCCGCTGGACTTGAGCATACTTATAGCTGGGCGAAAAACTGGTGAAAAAAACCATGTCTGTCTTGAGGCAGACTCTGAAAAAATTATTTCATCGCATCTCAGAAAGCAGTTGCTGGAGGTCAAGGTAGGAAATACACTTTCTTAGTCTTCGTAAGCTTCGGTCGTTGGGTTCGTTTTCGTCGGTTTTATATTTTTTACTATAACTCGACTTTGCAGGAGGACCTAAGCAAACTGGATCATCATGCCGTACTAGGAGCTAGAGTACGCTCGAATCCATTCGAAACACTACGGCACGGAATCTTTAT
Organism: Hypogastrura burkilli; assembly: GCA_034696285.1. Lineage (NCBI taxonomy): Eukaryota > Metazoa > Arthropoda > Collembola > Poduromorpha > Hypogastruridae > Hypogastrura > Hypogastrura burkilli. Next base: position 6,966 of record JAQFZY010001761.1, on the reverse strand, counting down.
GAATCGAGCTGCTCTGAAAATGGCAAATATTGATGCGGTTTTAGGGTTTTCTTTGACAACTCCCAAGACTCAGACTGGGCTGCACGTGCTCCGTCCACCTGATTTGTTCTACTTTGGTGATGTCTGTGGGGGACCCGGCGGGTTCAGCGAGTGCGTAACCTTTGAATTTCTAGTGTATTTGAGGAATTCGTTCTACTAATTAGTACTACTCAACTCTAATTAATTTAACAGATACCTTCTGTGGAGGAAAGGCTGGGAGGCTAAGGGATTTGGTTTCACTTTGAGAAATTGTGATTGCGATTTTAATATTTCCGATTTTATCGTTGGGGGTCCGGAGAGTTTCGACGTTAACTATGGTAAGTTTACATCGTGTTTCAAGTTCCTTTATGCAAGTCTCGTCAGTTTTCTTCTTTCTTACTGTACTCGATTATATTAAGGTGTATATATTTTTTCAATTAAATACCAGGGGCAAATGACACTGGTGACATTCTTGATCCTGTAAACGTGACCTCATTCACTAAATACGTCTTGAAGAATACGGATGGTCTGGGAGTTCATTTAATGGTGGCTGATGGTGTAAGTATTAATTGACGTGATTGGGTTCAGTTGATTGGTCTCAATGATGGTCTGATCGGATTTTTGTATTCTTGAAGGGCTTCGAGGTGGAAGACAAGCGACTTCAAGAAATAGAGAGCAAAAATATTTATTTGGCTCAATTTCTTGTGGCTCTAGCAATCATCCGACCCGGTAGGTTAAAAATAATAAGATACAACCGATACAACTGTACAGGGTTCGCATGTTTTAAAACATGTTTTAAAACATTTTTGAAAAACCGTTTTTTTTCTGTAAAAAAAAACACGTTAAAAACATTTAAAAATTGTTTTTTGTTTTTTATTTAAAAGAAAATATTTTTTTCTATTTAAAAACATGTTTTAAACAATAAAAATCAGTTTTTTTGTTTGTTATTAAAAAAACGTTTTTATAAAAAAAAACATTATTTTAAACAATAATAAACTTTTTTTTTGTTTGTTTTTTTCCAACCCTGCAACTGTAGTAAGTACTTACTTATATATGTACTGTCACTCTCATTGAAGTATTTCTAGATACGGTGTCAAATATGTCAATATTACATAACACCACGAATTTATTATTTGAACTATTCGTTGCAGGTGGTCACTTTGTCTGCAAAGTATTTGATATCATGACAAAATTCAGTGTTAGCCTCATCTGGTTATTGTACAGTTCTTTCGACCTTATCGCCATCCACAAGCCTAATGCCAGTCGTCCAGCTAATTCTGAACGATATATCATTTGTAAATGGAAACGTGATTGGACGCAGACTCATGGGGCTTTCAAGTACTTAACCGAGTGCCACGAAATGCTTTGGAACTACTCCCAAAACGAAAAACTTGGAAAGCGGGCACGCGATATTTTGGAGCTAGTTTCTTTGGATTTACTAATTCAGAAGGATGACGAGTTTTATCAATACATTCGTAGATCAAATGATATGTAAGTTCATTTTGATGCAGACCTTAGCTTGACTTAGTTCAATTGATAACTGCTCGGACTTTAAGTATATTTTTAACTGGAATTGACTGTCAAAATATAATAAATTTGGTTCGTATTACAGCTGGGCCTCCAAGCAAATCCTTGCACTTCAAAAAATTAAAGGTTATTATGGTAACAACACTTTAATTGAGCACCGTCAGAAGGGGATGCGGGAGAATTGCCTTGAGCTTTGGGGAATTCCAGATGAGCCACGTCCTCGGAAGATAGACCCATTAAGAGAGAAAACATCCGACCGCTTCAATGAATTCCGTAAAAGTTATGCCCCTGGTGAGTTCATAGAGTTCATGGATGCTGACTTAGAAAACACGATTGGCTCAAGGTTTCTGGTTTTATTTCTAGGACTGTTTGCATCCCACGAACTGGAGTTGACAATTGGGCTCATGGCGGAAACGTTTAAGTCTCCGTATGACTGGCGATGTATGATAGTTGGGGCAACCCCTGTCTCAAGATATCGTGGATTTTACTTTTGTACGTGGCAGTGATCATGATGGCATTTTAATCAGTGTCTGATGTTAATGGATGCTCCCTTCGGTTCTGTTTTCTTACAAGTAACAAGTATTTATGTTTCATCTAGCAATGGGCTTGACTCGGGTTTTTCGTTTCGAACAATACCTTTGGAAAAGCGTCCCATTCTCGCTTGAGCTGACTAGGGATACTTGTGTTTACGGAGAGTTTGTTTCTGAAGTTTCAAAATCTAGTAAGACTAAGAGAACCGCTTTCCACATTATCGATGCAATGGTTTTGGGTGGAAAGGATGTCCGCCATATCCACTACATTGAACGGTAAGTATTTTTTTTTTGTGCAAATAGTTGTAACTTGTAACTAGTCCGCTGTCAGCGGGAGTATATCCTTTCCTTATTTCTTAGTCACGAAATGTGTACGAAGTTTGCCAAAGCAATGAACAAGCCCAGCTGCCCTGATTTGCTCCCCGTGCGTTGCAAAAAACTAATAAAGATGGAACACATCCCGGCAATATTTGAGAAGTAAATCCTAATTAATTCATAATAGTAATAAATTAATGTAGTTTGTGAGTACGATCTTGATTAAATGACCTCGAGTCATAATACTCTAATATTTTAACTTCGTAGATTGGTCTATCATCAATTAAAGCCTGAGAATAAGGCCAAACCGGGTTCATCGTTGATGTTTCCAATTGAAATGGAAAGCGACAGTTCGGATTATATGCTTCCAACAGGACTTCTCTTTCTTAAGCTTACGATGGGTAATATCTTTATTTCTAACCCTTTTACTTATTTTAGATCACAATTTTCTATCCAATTTAACGTCATATTATTAACTTACATTTCTCTGTGTTTTGTAGATCCTTGGACTATGGCATTGAGTCGGTCAGCAGGAAAGAAGTATTTTTTTGACACAGGCACACGCGTAGCTACCTTTCAAATTCCACAGGCTGCTATTGCTGACTTTAGGTGAGTATTATTGAAGAATTGATATCTAGTTTTGTCAAAGTGAAGTTTGAAAATTAACTATCACAAACTGATACATATGTTATCCGTAGGTACACAATAGAACATCGTATTCTCTGGTCATGGGATAGCAGCACTCGGCTGAGCGTCGTGAACAGTGTGATCGATGATCCTACACAAGTCGGCAAGGTCCAGGCCAATCATATCACGTCTCACGTAGCAAACCTGTTGACCTATGCTGTTACACCGCAGAATAATGTCCACAAGTAAATTCTGACGATTCTATCGCAGCTGTTGGTCATTCTCCTAAGAATTTTGTCAACTGGTTGCCACATCGTGACTTACCTTAGTAAATATCCTAACGGTATTTATGTGATATCATATGTGTTGGCTTCTTCAAACGTAGGAACTCTTACTCTTACTTTTTACTAAAGATGTTAGTAGTATTTCTGTCTTTCAAATTGTGGTTATCGACTTTATGGTTACCTTAGGTTTTTAGTACTAAACTGTATAATGCTGAAACAGTAATACTTTTGTTCAATTTTCAAATGTTACTTTCGAACAGATAATCAAGCTGCTAGTTGAAACAATTTCATGACTCGCGCACAGTATATTCTTTTGTTAATGTATTCGAGGAGCCATTGTTGTATTCTTGCATCCTTAACTTGGTGCCTTTCACTAAAGAATGGAGACTGATGGTGGTGTTTCCGCCACATAACGCATGGTACCACTTACAGGTGGCTATATTTTTGTATTTTTGCGTATTTACAAATACAAGACTTCATAACCTATTTAATACAATATAACTTTACTCGTGTCTCATTTATTATGCTAGTTATATCGTAGTGTACGAGCACCTCGTTTGTTCATAAATATGTTACATATACATGCATATAATGAGCCGTCTCCTCAGCTTTAGGTGTTGTTTTCGTAAAATAACCGTTGTAGTCTACAAACAAACGTCGAGTTTGCTAATCAATCAAATCTGTCTTTCGAGGAGCGGTGCCGCTCATTGTATTCCTTAATATTTATACATACTTCTTACATATACTGTGCAACTAGTAGACTAGAACCAGTAAGTTACATAGTTATCTTTTACGTGCTACACTGTGTAAGGCTGTGTATTTTTAGGAGCTTTAGAAAACTTACTTCTACTCTTTCTTCTCAATTTCTCTCAATTTTCTTCTATTATTTATGTATTAGCGTTTATTAGTTGAGTTGAGCTACCTGAATAAGCGAGTCCAGGTATGGTCGTATTTCAGGAAAGTAATTATTAGAATAAAACTTGCCTACTAAATCTGTCGCACCTATTTGTCCAGGTTTGTCAGAGGTAGGCTACATATGTGAGCTTTCGGGATTATATTATTGCGGTTGTAGTCGAGCTTTGATCTCCCTCTTTCCACAATGTCACTTTCATTATCAATAAACCATCTTAAGATGGGATAACAAAAGGCGACGTGACGCTAAATACTGCGGCCTCCAATACTAAATACTGCGAATGAGCAACTTTAACTTATAGGGCCATAAACTTTGACACTAAATGAGCTGCTCCCTCTCTGGTGAATTATATGAAGGTCGCCGTTGTAATCTGTAAAGGAGACCGCACCCCAACTATGGAAAAATGCCCCCCCCCCCCGGTTAAAACAAAATTCCGAAAAAATGTATGTTGTGTATCTTTTTACCCTGAAAAATATGTTTAAATGTACCGCAAAGCGCTATCTCCTTATGGGTACTAGATACAGAGCGCGCAAGCGCAGATAAAATCTCTTCAGGGAGCAAGTTACAGCGAATATGAGCGCTGATAGTGGAACATATCGGCGCGTTTAACTCGCTTCTTAGAACAGATGCCGCTTTGTGGTCTGTTTAAACCTTGTTCAGAGCATAAATTGATCAATAACAGTTTTTTCCAAATTTTTTAAACACGGGTATATTTTTTAAAACATTAGCGCTTGTGCGCGTTGTATCTTTACCGTGTTAGGAGACAGCAGTGTAAGGTCCATTCAAACATTGCTCAAGGTGAAAAGATACAACATATATGTTTGCTTGATTTTTTTTAACATGGGGCTTTTCCCCATAAATTTGGTGCGGTCTCCTTCGAAGGGGGAGTTAGTATTGAAGGGAAAGTCGCGGGCATGCAAAATCCTTGATATTATCATATTTAGAATAGGAGAACAGTTTCTGTCAACGAATAGAAAGAAGGAAAAAGAAAGCGGAAAGAAGCAATAAAGAGAAGTGTTAAGAGGAAAGAAGGAAAAAAATAGAGGAAAAGAGGAAAGAATTTCAGTATTGTTTCAAACGTGAATAGACGTTCCGGTATCATCATAAAAGTTGGAAGGAGATTTTGACCCAGCAAGGATAGAAATTTTCCTGAATGGGAGGAAATTTTCAACTTCTTGAAGGATTTTGCATGCCCGGGAAAGTGCTTTTTCTGGTGTAAAAGAAAGTAATGTTGGAAGATTGGTATTGGGTTATTTGATGAGGTATGATATTGTGGTGTGGGGCAGGCCCAGGCTCATCTATTCATTGCAATGCATACGTCACTTGCACTTGAATAGACTTTTGGTTTGCTGTGTAAAAAAATTGGTTCTCTTCCCGTATCCTTTGTATTGTAATTGTAATGCTATGAAGTTAGAATGCATGTGTAAGAGGAGTGGTTTTTTAGTTGATCCCTGGTTTGGTATTTGGTAGTATACGCTAAGTATTAGCCGATTCGACTAAAGTGCATCAACTTGGTGAATCCTGACCCCTTATGTGACCTACCCTTAGAGGTCACGTGGGTGACCCATCTTTTGCCGTAGGAATACTAATTTTCTAAGATGAATATTATCGAAAACCCCATCCCGTAATGTTGAACCGTCTAGGAGGAGTATTGCACACGGACGGACAGACAGACGGACGGACGGACGGACGGTAGGTTCATTCCTATAAAAGGCGACATGACGTCGCACCTTTAATAAGTTAAGCTTAGGTGCGTAATACAGTGATAGCAAATAAGAATGTATGTTAAGTTATACCCCATCCCAAACCCAATCCCGAAATAGCCACTATAGTTGTGAGTAGGGCATTCGAGATTTCGGCCTTTTTTTTCGATCTCGTTATATCGATATCGGTCACTGTAATCTCGAGATTTCGAGATTATTTTTTGATCGATTTTATAGGCAGTTTTGTTCGATTTTAAACCCTTTTTTTTAAACTAAACTTTTTCAGGTATTTTATTATGGAACATTTCTGCTGCAGTTGTTTGGTATTTTATTTCTAACCATTCGGCATATTAAATACAAAGAACGAGTTCATGTTATTTGTCTTGGGATTGAATAAGCCGATGTTCCACGTCCCAAAATATTACAAAAAAATATTCTGTAGCGTGACATTTTTCAGGCGGCTTTGTTATTGGCGGAGCGTAAGCGGAGCCATTATATTAACGAGTTTCATTAAAATCGGTGCGTAACGCTTTATAATAAACTGAAATTAAAGAAAAACATTTAAAAGCAGGAAAATCTTGAAAATTTGTGCGTAACGGAAATTTAAATTTGGCGTTGGATTTTTTGAATTTTTTAGGCGGGAAATATTTCTCTAGGCAAGGCAAGTCTTGAAAATTTGTGCGTAACAGAAATTTAAATTTGGCGGGGGATTTTTTGAATTTTTCGGGCGGGAAATATTTTTCTACAAAGGCAAGTCTTGAGAAATTGTGCGTAACGGAAATTTAAATTTGGCGGGGGATTTTTTGAATTTTTTGTGCTGGAAATATTTCTCTAGGCAGGCAAGTCTTGAGAATTTGTGCGTAACGGAAGTTTAAATTTAGCGGGGGATTTTTTGAATTTTTTGGGCGGGAAATATTTCTCCAGGCAGGCAAGTCTTGAGAAATTGTGCGTAACGGAAATTTAAATTTGGTGGGGATTTTTTGAATTTTTCGGGCGGGAAATATTTCTCTACACAGGCAAGTCTTGAGAAATTGTGCGTAACGAAAATT
>JAQFZY010001760.1:0-14021 GCA_034696285.1 Hypogastrura burkilli | reverse complement strand
ATCATTGGAATTAGGATAGCCTCGAACTTTCGGGTAATGGTCGTTTGTGAAAAAGGAGCCCACAACTGGTTGTGGTTATTTGAGGGCGGGGGTATAACATATAAGTATAATTTATTTCAACTCATGCTACCTACCAAATGCAATCGGACTCAATGAACCTTGGCCCGGTTTCACTCCGCCCACGTCCTCAATTTAAAATTGTGTTTTCCTCAAGCCGTAAAAATAGCCGATGATGGATGACTCAGCAAACGGCATTGGCCTCTCCCGGCACGCTGACCCTAACCTAGATTTACTAATTTTTCCGCCTCCTTTTCATTATTTTCACCAGAAGTTCAAGATACTCAATAAGATGCCCTGTAAGTAAAGTAGAGAGTACTGTGTATCGTGTATCTGGTATCATAAGAGAAAAACGTAAAAAATAACAAAATTTTAAGTGTAGGATATAATTACCTGTTTAATGCGGAACTGGTTTGGGCGGAAAATCCATAACAATTAAGCCACACACCATGAATTTTGCAGATGGACTCTCCTGTGGGAGTGTCGCCCATTAATCTGTAAGCAGTAACGTACTGCTAATTGTTACTCGTAAAATTAGCCAGCCTTCTGTTTTTGCACCAAGCACCAACGGTCCTCCACTGCAACGCAATTCTGTTTAGTTTGAACCAGAATCGACTTTCGGTTTCGGGGCCTGCCAGAAGGTTCGAGGTACGGCTATTCGCGCGGCCAGAAATGGCTAGATGGCAAATCAGCAGTAGTTTAGAAATAATTATACTTAATTTTAATTGGTTTCCCAGCCTCTGGCTAACTGGGCCTATATACATAGCAATAGGTGTCTTGGAAATCCTTCAGTCAGTATCTGTGAAGGGACTTTAGCTTTGGGTATGGTTTGTGCTAATTTAACAAAGCATGGATCTAGTAGAAAGGAATACATACAAGATAGTTGATTTTGATCTAGTCCTTCCCGGCTCTAATTCAGGTCCTTCGGAAGGTTGCAATAAAGACCTTGAGTCTGCAAAATCACAGGAGCTTACCAATAATACTTCAAGTTCGATTATTCGGGTAAGGCACTTAATAATTGTTCTGCTCCAAAACTGAAAGCTATAGAATTGAGCCCCAAAAGTATTTAAATTAGCACATGTGTATGTGGCCAAAAAAAAGTATAAGAAATCGAAACGATAGCCGGACCATAAGTGAAATTAATTGTACACTGCTAAACACGCTTACTTTGCATATGTAGTAGCGTTTCTAAAATTATTCGGCCAATTTCAATATATTTGATGGACCCTGTTTAGCCTTTGTAAGCTAAGGTCTAGTATATGGGTTGATTTAAATATCTTGACAGTTAATTTCTATATTTTTGGAGATACACCTAGTACAAGCTTGTATCTTTCCACTTACATTGCGGTACGTAAATGGAAAATTACGAAAAGTGACTACTTGCCTGAATTATGGTTTGCAATTTGCACTTGTTTAGCAAATCACTTATATATCATAATGATGTGCTAAATGAAACTGCGCAGGCGAAGGAGATTCACTCATCTAATTACGCTTAAATCCTCACGTGTTTATTTGCGTGTACAATTAGCTAAATTTAGAACCGTAATCGTTTCTGCAAATGATATTGTTTGTTTTTTTGCGAAGGATTTTTTTCGCGAGTTAAACAGCTATTAAATACCTATAAAATTTTACGGCGATATTAACTGAAATTTTATATAAATAGGATATGCGGGTGTGGCTGGCTCTTCATAGTTGTTTACGTTTGTGTAAGCTGTAGAAGTAAACCTATTCTATTGTACCACCTTATTCCCATGATTTTTGCTACATCTTCTTAAAAGTTGTAGAAATAAATCCTGGGCTATAGTTCCTAATTTGTTAGGTGGTGGAAGGGTAAGTCTTGTTCTTAAATGGCTGTTGGACTGATTACTGACACGAATATTGAACCTGAGTTGATCGGCTTACATTTTGCCCACACAAGCCTCAGTAGAACGGCTTCTCTGGAAAGTAATAAAAGTTATACTGGGTCCGAATCCGAGTGTGTTCTGTACATTGGTGAAATATTTGAGGAAACTCCGGTAAATTCTGAAAAAATCCCTCAAAATCATCCTGCAGAGAAACGTTCAATTTCAGCCCTTGTGGTGAGTATTACTTAAATTATGGCTTGTTCAATATAAATGCTCCGAGAAAATTATAGATTTTAGCCCAAACAGTGTGGAAATGAACAAACCTAGATGGTATCCAAACAATAGGATTCCTGTCGGATACAGAATATGATTCGGATCAAGGATTTCGAATATGTTAATTTGTACATTTTGTCTTTCGTCTAAAGCCTATATTTTCTGGCAGCATTTATATATGGTTAAGTCATATAATTCTCAGGTAGCAAACGATCTCTCTTCATTATTCGTAGTACATACTGTACAGATAATTACAGCAAAAACTGCTTCACAATTTTGAGCTATGGCTATGAGTATTAAATTCCTTACGTACCGCCGTCCTACTATTGAGCCTGATTACGATTTACGATTACCTAAATTTTGTATTACTGATAAAGTGATTAGTGTAATACACCTACTGTTCATATTTTCTACAGAGTGCGCATAATTGAAAATAACCTTTTATTTCCGTGAACTGATGTCATATAACTGGAGCAGAACCTTGGGTATTTTATAAATGATGAGTGTACCTAGTATCTACATAGTACTATGTAGTATCTAATGAATGAGTCAGGTTAGCCGCTTCACAATTTATCACGTAACGTTGCTTCTGGAATAAGACAATAGAATTTTGCAGACTTTTTTGCCCAAAAGCAAACAATACAAAATGATGGACCGAATGTGTATATCTATATTTGCTTATAGTAGATCAAAGCTCAATGCGTAAAAAATTAATCTATGGCATTTGGTCTGAACCTGATTTATACAACGTATTCATGTTCCCCAAGCCGATCATTTTGATGTCACATGACATGGTGTGGTCTGGTTAACCATGGGTTACCCTCCGGGCTCAGCGGCAGGTCACGGATGGGTTGAAATATGCCAATGAATCTGATTTTTTTGGGGGGACTAAAACCTATACTTTCGGGCAGCTTTAAATTCGAGCCTTCAAAACCTTAAAGTTTGTTAAATTCCGGCACAAAATTCTTATCGCTTCAAGTGTTGAAGGACGCTGATTTAGCTTTTGTTGTCTGTACATTTAGTTCAAATACTGCTGGGCTACAGAATTATATTGTAGTTTTTGTACCTTCACATGATCTAGGCTTATGACAAGATGGAATCCTATCTATTAGGTATCACTTGTCCAAACTGTAATCAGCTATCGGCCATGTCTACTACACTAAATCCCAGAGTAATACTTAGACTAACAACGTATTTGCCATTTCCTATATGGCCATATGGCATGGGCCAGCCAGAGCATGATGAATTAGGATGGATGACTTGTGTCCTGTGCCCTCCCTAATCCTGTAAATTAATTTCTGGTAATTTTCCGTAGCCCTTTCCTACATTAATTTGGATCTGTCCCCTGAGAACTAGTTTTTGTGTAATCCAATATTTCAGCACGGATAAATGCTTTTGTTTTCATTTTATGCATACAATTAATTTGGCTCGCCTCCCTGCGAAATCCTCATATCCTCATGGGAATTGCCAAAATGGCCAAAACAATAGTACCTTTGTTATAAAATATTCCGAAGTGAGTACCAGTTACCGGTACTACCTTAAAAATTCACACAGTAATAGCAGTAGTAGTGTCTGTCTGTGACTCCATTCATTGCAGTTTACAGACCTTACTATTACTCTTGCGGTGGGTTGATATTGATTAATATTAATCTGGTATGGCAAAGTATAACGTGTGGTGTGACATAATAACAAATTGAATTCAAATCTTCTATGGCCAACAAGCTGTTAGTCTGTGAAGGAGTTTATTCAACCAAATGGAAGATTTAGACTTACTATGCTAAAGTCTTTGGGCCTCTCTCTGTCATCTGTGCCACATACTGTGGGATCTATAATTACGCACATTATAACATACAGCTCCTCGAAAATCGTTACAGAGTCTACTGCTGTTCAATTGGACGATCTGAAGTTCCATGTGTTACATATTAAATTTTACTGCCATTTATAGGTGTCAATTTCTGTGTTAGTCCCATTTGAAAGAACCCTGTAACTGGATACGACTTTAAAATGTGAGAAACGTGTTTTGGAATCTCCATATACAATTTCATTGGAAAGAAGGTGCATTTAGGGCTAGGATGTGCCTGGGTCAATAAGGAATTGTATATAGTGAGAGGGAGGGGCTTGCAGAAATAGTGCTCCTAATATCGTATTATTGCACAAATTCAGCAAATCGTGCTAAACGTGAGTCAACTGATAAGGGAGAGCTTCCCAGGATGGACAAGGTAAATAGAGTAAATCAGGACATTTCCATTAACTATACATATTGCTGATTCACAGTTAACAGGTAACGTATGTCAAATACTGGAGAAATATATATGTATTTATATATTTATTTGAACCCTGAACGGAAGGTTATTACAAAGGTATATAGATATGATCCCAATCAGTCCCAATGTCAATGCCAATAACGTATTTTAATATCGTTTATGTAAAATAGTCCGATAAAAGTGATATGACGTGCTGGGCGAAGGGCACAGAGTATTTCGCAAATTTGCAGAATATTTTGCGTAATTTCCGTATTTCTAGAACGGTACCAGGTCTGAGGCTCTTATGATCACGCAGTACTTTTGCCATAGTATTGGCTGTGTTTAAAGGGCGATATCGATAGGGCATTTTAAAGCGTGATAGGTACATACATGAGGAGGTACAGTAGATACAGGTTTGCGATGGAAATTGACAACAGGTTGTGTTAATGCCATAACTTCAATTGCTTTATTTATTGGGAGCTATTTATCAGAGGAGTCTCAAGGACGTGTTACAAGTACAAAAGGCATCCGCCAAGTTCTTCATCCCCATTTAACTAATTTATGCCACAAAGTTGGTTATTGGTAGATTAATAAAATATGAATGTCTTAGCTTGTAGAGGGTCTCCTTTTCTACTATGTGGTATCATTTATTTAAAATATCTTGTATTTAACGCTTCCCAAAAACTATTAACATTAGCTCAAAGCAAAGTTTGGAAATGAACCCAAGTCGGCATGCGCGATTAATACGCATGCATGCATAATAGGCACTTTGAATTGTAAATTCGTAGTGCCGGTTGTAGCGGTAGCCTCTTTATGTGATTAATGATTATAACGCTGCGCTGTCGAACACAAGAGTTCACTTAAAAATGAGATATTAGGCTAAGTCTGATACCAATAATAGAGGAATATTATATTGTAGGTGTATTATATGTCTATGCCAGTTGCCAGTTGCACACTGTAAACAGCAGTTTGTAAAGCCAGAACGTGTGTTTCCTTATGAAAAGTCCATTAGGAAGAGACCAAACAAAAATAGACAAGGATGTGGGGGCTTCTGATGAGATTCGGAATTTAAATAATAATAGGTACTTTTAACGGGACTCTCAAGCTTCGAAGCCGTAGTTATTATAGCAGCTAGGGAGCTAGGTATGTAGTATCATACTACTAATCCCGAGTTTAACATAAACATTACGAATACTTCCACGCAGCATACGGCCTCCTGCTTTCAAAGAGCTAACATTTTTATTAGCAAAAGACTTACTGTAGTGCATGACCCTGATTGTTAAAACAGTACATACAGTTATTGAGACAGTAGATACTACTGTTATTGAAACAGCAGTGTAGCGCTTAAGGCGAAGATAAGCAGACGGAGACACGCAGGAGCGTTGGTCCGTATTTATATAGTCTGCGGCTACTTGTGGTAAGAGCCATGGCTGAGTCGTCGCCGGTCGCAAGCGCAAGGAAAAGAAATCGCCGCCATGGCTCATCCACCGTGAGTGAAGTACAGCTTAATGGTTACGGCTACGGCTTCTATTGAGTGCTGCCTCAAAAATATATACTTTAGCGTTAAACAAAGTATGGAAAGAACAAATGTAGATGTTAACCAAACAGTATGTCTCCAGTCGAGTATGGAATATGAATCCGGTATATATCGACTAAAGCATATACTGTGTGTTTGCTCATCTGCTTATTTTTGGTTCTGAGATAAAGTCTATATTATAAGTCATTATGTATAGTCATAATCAGTCTCGCAAACGTTAGGGAATTTAGACCACACGTTGTAAAAATTGATAAGCAAAAACCAATGAGTAGGTACCTGATAAAAATGGCTTGTTAAAATTACGTTAGGTAACGATGACGCCAATTGGAAATCATATAATAATGGCGCAAGGCGACGCGGCGATGTGCCTGAGCAAAGCGCCTCTTATGATGCAACTACCAAAACCTGACCTATTATAAAACTACCAATGTATAAGACTGCCTCAACGTTTTCAAGCTTATGGGTATGGGCGAGAACAGGAAAACCATGAACACGTCAAGATACCATTTGGCCGAATATGCCCAAGGTCATAAACGGTGTCAATTTTCCATTGATTTCAGAGTAATCCCTGGATTCCGTACGTTGGGGACTTCAAGGCCCTCGATGACTACCTTGGGTCCAAGACGGAGATTGGCTGGCTCCTGCCTAAATTCATCAATGCACTTCTTCGTGGGGTTGGTCAGGTGGGTCAAGGATCAAAGAGCCTAACTATTCTGCAATGGCCTCTGCACTAACATTTAAATATCCGTTTCCTAATGACAGGTTGTTTTTGCAAACAATCCGCTGACCGGCCTCTTGATCCTGATTGCCCTCTTCTGGTGTGATGTGATTGTGGGGCTTGCCGCCGTGGCAGCGGCCTCTACCGCAATTATTACGGCACTGGTAAGCATGTCTAGGGTTTAATGAAATGTTAACGAGTATTGGTATGCGAATTTTCAAGATTTTCTATTTTATTTACAATGTTGACAAACGGGAGGTAGGTACCTAATACGTACTTATTGTAATGCGTTTAATTATTAATGCTGTATGTATTGGGACTGGGCCTTTTTTGGACCTATGTATAGTATTTTCATTGGACTAGGGACGAACTATGCATATCAATACTGTAGTACTATCACAAGTAGGCTAAGTACTACTTTCTGGAACTCCAAATTTTTGGGCATTACTTTAAATGGTCAAATCAAGTGGGAAAGTGAGACTTTAAACAAAATTACGCCTGCGGTAGTAGGTCAAAAATTAGAGAAACTTCTGTAGAAGAACTGCAAGGAGGGGAATGAACATGCTGGCAACTCCAAGGCTCGTTGCGCTGTTACAATGATCATCGACGCAGCGGCAAGTGCTGTGTACTGTGCCGTCGTCCGCCTCGTCCCCTTCCGTGCAAGTATCTTCTGTAAAATCTGCAGGTTTAACTTCGCAGGTCCTCGTTACGTACTCCTTCTCAGCCGTATTCACCCCCCAATGTTTCACGCAGACGTATTCAGTGGCCTGGATTCCTAAAATGAAATCAAGATTCAGATATATTGGCTGCTCTCATATGCAAATGTTCAATTCAAAATGCGCACCCTATTACTTCGAGCCTGAACTCCACTCCTGTGTTTCAAACCTGCAAACTATATTCCTGCCCTTTAAAAGCGCACTCCATTACTCGCGCTTCTATACATCGTGAAGTGGGTTAGAGGGATTTAACTACTAATGCTTAGTACTTGGCGCGTTCGATGACTCTCTGCATATTTCAATAAATAGGATAATATCTACTACAGTCGAAACTGTTTGCATGCTTCAGGGATTCTTAGGTTATCTTTAGCGCCACGCCGGAGCCGTCATTTTTTTTTAGTACCTATCTTACCAATAGCCCGACGGAATCGATTCCACTTTGAGCTCTTCTTCACTGGACTTGCTGGGATCGCTGCTAGGTCGACGGATTGGGCCTCGGCTGAGGGCGTGGCTGGTGCGTCGGAGGTCGAGGCTGATGGGCTAGCGGAGGCGGCCTCGGAGGTCGAGGCTGCTGGGCTAGCGGAGGCGGCCTCGGAGGTCGAGGCTGCTGGGCTAGCGGAGGCGGCCTCGGAGGTCGAGGCTGCTGGGCTAGCGGAGGCGGCCTCGGAGGTCGAAGCTGCTGGGCTAGTGGCTGGTGGGTCAGTGGGGCCGGTTCCGGTCGGGGTCGGGGCTGTTGGCGCAGTCGTAGCAGGGGCTAGGAGATCCTCACACAAAACTATGGAATCCGCATCGTCGAATCCATCCTTTCCACAATCTTCATTTGTGCCGTCTTTATCTTCAACATAGTTGCAGACGTAGCACTCCAAAGCTGTAAACAGAACCATAAGGATTACGGACGGAGGCTAAAAGGCTCGGCCATAATGAGCCATCTCTGATTGTATCATGTTTTTTTTTATTTTTTTTTTAAAAAGTTGGGTTGGGTTAGGGGCGCAAACATTGTAGGGAGCAGGTTTCGGTCGAGGCAGGAAGAAGGGAACCGAAATTCAGGAATTAACTACCCATATACTATTTCCAAATTTGTAAAACTTACATGAAGCTACCGAGGCGTAGGCCAAAATGGCCAATCCACACAAAAGCAGGACCTTCATTTTGTCAAACTAATTTGGCTTACAGTAATCACAGTCTAAATCAAAAACGGGAACTGGATAGAACCCGAATGCCTACTTACCCCTTTATACGCGACCTAAATAATCGATATCAAATAATACAATTAAATGGACTTTTGCGTAATCTTATCGGGCTCGAACTAAATTAGTACGAATAGTAAATGGGGAAAAGGCCTTGCATGATTACAGAACTGATTAGATACGGTAGGGCTAGAATTCGCCAATTCAGTCACATTACGCTGCTGATGAGGCGAATTCGCGCCGTACTTGATACTTGTAGATATCAAGGATCTAGTAGAACGTTTGGATGATGCTCCGATGCGTGATCATCAAACAAGCAAGTACATGTAGTAGGATAAGTAGAGTTAACTTTTGGATCAGCGTATTAGCTTATTTGGAATTGCTACTGAAATACCTCAATTACGACTAGCCTCAATCAGATGAACACCATTAAATTATGCTCCTTTTCAATGACGTAATATTAATGCTCCCATAAATAGACTTTAACAAAAAATTAAATATGCAAAAGAGCAAATATAGCTGTTGGGCACAATTGGGTATTTTTGTCGTTTTTTACGGTATTCATACCCGAATCATATTCCATTCAATACTCGACCTGAGTCTGTTCGTTTGCTTAACATCTAAATTTGTTAATTCCCAGACTTAATTTGAGCTAAAGTCTATACTTTTGGGGCTGTATTAAGTACAAAAAGTTGTATATGTATTACTTTCCAACAGCTTATGAAGCAAGATCTCGGAAGTATACAAGCCGGCCTGACGACGTACAATGCTGTCCTAGTTGGGGCCGTTACGGCTTCCTTATGGACTCCGCTCTACGCTGAGCCCATTACACCCAAGTTATGGGTATTCATCATCCTTGGCTCCGTTCTCAGGTACATAATCCACGATTACTGACATACAAAATATATATTTATACCAAAAAATGCTATTTTAATGTCGATGAAATACATAGAATGCTTCCGAGGAAGTAAAAACTTTGACCCAAACTAAAAGCAGGAAATGAAATCCATGAGCAAATCCAGATGTTGACTTTGGTCTGGTATGGATCCTGTACTATGTACTATGCCACCAACAAATGTCAACATCTACATACGCTCATTTGAGTATTCTTTGGGGTCTAAAGTGTGAATCTTTATGTAGGACTAACATTAAGTTAACTTCTCACATAAAACTCGAAAACTAAAACATCATTTTGGCTTCGTAGTGTCTTTGTGAACTCTGCCCTGGGAAACATCCTGTCCAAATGGTCTCTCCCAAGCCTCACGCTGCCCTTCAACGTTGTGACCCTGCTCCTCTTCACTTGCCTCATGCCTCCATTGACACCTCAGACGTCAACGGGACTCCGGCCACTGAATGACACGCTTGTAGCCGGAAACCTGGTCAACACGCTACCGACCGCTAATTTTGAGCCCACAAACGAAACAGATGTATTGAGCAGGAGGATTCGGGAAGCAGTCACAGATAGTTCAGACTTGTCTGCAAGGGATGACAGTCACAAAGTAGGTCATGCTGGGAAGACACAAGCCCAAAAGTTGGACTGGGGAAAAGTGAGCAGTCGTCAATACTAAATCGATACAGTACACCAAGTTTCCTTGTGAAATACATATTTATACTTATACACTTTCTAGATTCTCAGCGGGACTATCCTTTCAATGGGCCAAGTATTTGCAGTTGAGACACTCTTCGGAAGCATACTCATGTACATTGCAATCCTGATCTGCTCTCCGGTCCTGTGCCTCATGGGCGTTGTGGGGGCTTTTGTTGGAACGCTTGGAGGTAATTACAATATATAAGCATTTTAGAATATAATGCTCTTCCACGCAAATTTACCTTTACAATGCACATTTTGATTTCCAGGAATCCTCTTTACAACAGAAGGGCCCTACACGGCAGTCTACAGTGGGATTTGGGGCTACAATGGGATCATCGCAGCAGGGGCCGTGGGCGGGTTCTTCTTTCCAATGAATTGTCACAGTTTTTGGACGGCAATTATGAACGTAGTTTTCACGGTCCTGGTCCAGCACGGGCTTGCGATGTCCTTTCAGACAGTAAGCAAATAACTTTTTTTTGAAAGTTTTGGTTGATGTTGGTTTTAAGAAATCTTGGTACATTATTTGCAGTTGCGAATACCAGTATTCACAATGCCATTCGTCCTGAGCACTTTCCTATTCCTCTCTGTGACGGCCTCGGGTCACTACCTGACGCGGGTGACAAATCCCACCTTCCCCGAAATGCACCGTTACGAGTACTTGGAGGCCTTGAGGGCAAAGCGGCAGCCGCCTGACCCACAGGTCAGTTTCTCGCTTAACGGCTTAATATTAATGCTGTCCGAAAAATGTGGATTTTCAGCTCAATGCGAAGCATGTATATGATCGAATTTGGATGTTGGGCGAACTTGATATTTTTATAAGGAATTTGGTTGATTTTCCAGGTGCCCGAAAATAAAGGACTCACAAGCGGAAGCGTGATAACAGAGAGAGCAGAAAGTGATCTTCTGGAAGTAGCTAGTGATCCCAGAAACTGAAGCGCTCCAGCCCAGGCTGTGTCAAGAAACCGTTTCGTTTCAGTATTTCTGTACATACTCTAAGCCCAAGTAGGGAGTCATCGTGGCACTACGAGGGAGAAGAATTATGCAGGCATAACTGCTGGCAAGCTAACCACCTGAACCCGTAACTCAAGAGCATACTGCGCCCAATACTCAAGATCCCATAATATTCTAACTATGTATTTATGTATGTAGTATGTGTAAAAATCATACGGTTTATGTTTATGTCATACCACATAACACAAAATTGAGATTTAATTACCGTGCTGAATCTGAATCCTCCTTAGCCTATCAATCAATCAATTCAATTGATTTGACATGGCCGCTGCCTAATCTATTTAAGTTTACATTTTGAGTTGGCTCCGTAGCCGATTTTGTCAAGTAGTAATAATTCAGTATGTTCAGGCATCATAATAGAATTAGTATTCACGTACTAGCTAATTTGTGCCTGATCATGTGATCATTCAACAGAATCAGCTCTGAATCGTTCTTATCTCTAGGTGCCACTCGAGAGGAAAAGTAAGGGAAGTCATAATCATGAAATATTGAAATACTTCCAAATTATTATTATCAGACCCAGCTAAATAAATGATTCATCAATGTGCAGTACACACACGGACCACGGGATAATAACTGTAGGACTATCAGTTATCAGTCATCCAGTTGGATGTACCGTAAGCGGGATTCCAGACTCCGAGGCCTTACGAATCATCGATGAGCCAGAAAGCTTATCGGAAGCCCAGATTGTAGTACCTACATCCTCTACTTGAATTTTCCACCAAAATTCCAAACCTTTTACATCTTATCTAACAGAGCAGTAATTGTGAAATCATGGGAAGTCTAATTAGTATTTGCACACTCATAATATGAATGCATCTCGAGTAAGTCAAGGCCCAATTTAATTTAAGTACCTAAAGTACCCACCACCCGCCATGCAATAGAGGAATTAGAATTCCGACCATTTCAGATCCATGCCGTTTATTTAAATTTCAAGTTCCAATGAATTCAATTACAACAAGTTTTTTGATCGATGCGAACAAATGAGTAACGACTACTGTTACAAAGCATACTGTTTGTTGTTATATACAAGCATACTGTCCTGTTGCGGCAGCAGCAGAATATTTAGGCTGCTGCTGCTAGGCATGGGCACTGACAGGACCCTTTACTTTTGCCATCGGCTCCTGCTGGGCAGGGGCATGTGCAGTAGCCTGTAATATGACCATCGGATCCTGGGAGGTACACAAGACTATTTACATTCCCACTAGCGACCGGCGGGGTCCCTACGACAATCTCCATACCTGGCGCTGAAGCGGGTCGGTAGTAATAAGTTGGTCGAGTTACCGGCGGCTTCACCACAGGGTTGCCTGGCTTAGCCCAGCCTGCGGTTTTGCAGTTTGCGTCCATAACCGGTCCCGGTGCTAGGATGAGACAAGAATTCGTCCACTCTACAATTCAGTTTCAAACGTTTGGATAATGTTCGTGTATTCTCTGTACTTACTCCATGAGCCGAAAGCAAAGCCCGACCAAGTTCCCCAAGCTGACCATGCGCCGTCGAAAAAGGAGTCAGGTTTCGGTTCTGGGCCGGACCCAACCCATACGGTGTATCCATTTGTCATGCAAAATGACCTCGCGGCGGGTGAAGAAACACTTGATTGCCCAGACCAGGAAGATCCGGATGAGCCAGAGATGGTCGTAAGAGTAGTCTCTCCTTGGGTGCCCGGAATGTATTGTCCACCCCAGGTGGATGAGCTTCCAGGGATGTTAGACACCCACGTCTGTCCTTGGGTGCCGGGAATAAACTGTCCAGCCCAGGTTGCACCAGTTCCAGGGATATTGCTCACCGTCGTCTGTCCTTGGGTCCCGGGAATATATTGCCCGCTCCACGTGGTTGACGTTCCTGGAGTTGTAGTCACCCAGGTCTGTCCTTGGGTCCCGGGAATGTATTGTCCGCTCCACGTTGATTCAGTTCCAGGGATCTTAGTCACTGTCGTCTGTCCTTGGGTGCCAGGGACATAATTGCCTGTCCATGTCCCTTCCGTTCCGGGGATCGTGTTGACCACAGTGGTACCTTCCGTGCCGGTGACATACTTGCCAGTCCAAGTTCCTTCCGTGCCGGGGATATTGTTGACCACAGTCGTACCCGCTGCGCCGGGGACATAATTACCAGTGATGGTACCTTCCGTGCCGGGGATAGTTGTGACCACAGTGTTACCTTCTGTGCCGGGGACATAATTACCGGTGATGGTACCTTCCGTGCCGGGGATAGTGTGGACTTCGGTGGTACCCTCTGTGCCGGGGACATAATTACCAGTGATGGTACCTTCCGTGCCGGGAATCGTGTTGACCACAGTAGTACCCTCTGTGCCTGGTACGTAATTACCAGTGATGGTACCTTCCGTGCCGGGGATCGTGTTGACCACAGTAGTACTCTCCGTGCCAGGGACATAAATGCCAGTCCAAGTTCCTTCCGTGCCAGGGATATTGTTGACCACAGTGGTACCCTCTGTGCCGGGTATATAATTACCAGTGATGGTACCTTCCGTGCCGGGAATCGTGTTGACCACAGTAGAACCCTCTGTGCCTGGTACGTAATTACCAGTGATGGTACCTTCCGTGCCGGGGATCGTGTTGACCACAGTGGTACCTTCGGTGCCGGGGACATAATTTCCAGTCCAAGTCCCTTCGGTGCCGGGGATCGTTTGGACTTCGGTGGTACCCTCTGTGCCTGGTACGTAATTGCCAGTCCAAATTCCTTCGGTGCCGGGGATCGTTTGGACTTCGGTGGTACCCTCTGTGCCGGGGACATAATTGCCAGTCCAAGTTCCTTCGGTGCCGGGGATCGTTTGGACTTCGGTGGTACCCTCTGTGCCTGGTACGTAATTGCCAGTCCAAGTTCCTTCG
>JAQFZY010001759.1:0-14029 GCA_034696285.1 Hypogastrura burkilli | reverse complement strand
ACTCCCCGAGTTCTTCTTCGTGCTGAGGTAGGGTTTTAGCCTGGTCAGTAGGACCGGGCAGCTCCCCCATTCTCACAGATCCCCGTAGCCTTCCTTGCTTTTAAGTAGTATTGAAGCCAGCTTTATCACAAATACGTCGAAGTTCTTGTCCAGGATGGGGTCTGGCATGTAGTCAGGCGGTATTGTTATAGTATATGTAACGGTTTCTTCAGTGAGCGAGAATACTGTAGTGTAATTCTGTAGCCAAATTTCCTTAAGAATGTTGTTGTTTACCACCGATTACATTAGTAATAGTAAATAATAAGTACAAGCTAAATGGAAAAATGTAGTTACATGTTAAAAATGAACAGTCTAGGTTAGAGTTGTTGTCTTCTTAACGTTTGAAATTAGGTGATTGGTCCCAGGATCCCATACCCGGGCCAAAACAGTAGCGGTGGAACCTCAGAGTGTCCGGATAAAGTCACGATGGTATTCATGCAGTTCGGCCATGAGTACGCCGCTGAGAGAGACTCCAGTAGACGTCTTGGCTGAAGCATGAACAATTTGGTATGGATTAGTGGTACAGTTTGACTTGACTACTACATGTTGAGAAGGGTGCTTGTATAGATCTGCTACTGGGACAAGTAGAGTGAAGTGAGGGGTTCCTTGCTGGAACAGCAGCTGAACGGCGTGAGCATCGCTTGATTTAAGGGATTGAGTGGGGAGAACGGGCTCCTCACATTACATTTCTTCCAAAGAACGAGGCAGGAGAGTTGATTCTGAGTCTTCAGGTGACCATGATTACTTATTATGGGAACCAGGGTCAGAGACTGACTCACCAAGTGTTGTCTAATGAGCCTCTAAATCGGAGCGAGGCGGCGCATAAGATTCTTCGAGACGAGACTGGGGCGCAGAGGTCTACGCAGAGATCAAGTGGCGTTTGATGAGCCGATGAATCGAAAAGAGGTGGGGCCCTTGGTTCCTCGAGATGGGATTCAGTGTAAGAGGTCGACTCACCAAGTATTGTCTGATGACCCGCTGAATTGGAGAGGCGGCGCCTGAGATTCCTTGAGACGAGACCCAGGTATAGAGGTGGACTCATCAAGTGGCGGCTGATAGTACTCTCATTTTAAAACGTTAAACTTGACCCTTTTCAGAAATACACGCTGGTTACGACGGACATTGAGCCACGATACGCAAACCAGTGTTATTATTGTGGCTTCTATGAACAATATAAACACCTAATCGACATTTCTCATAAGTTCAGCACAAGAGAGTTACGGCAACTCTTGGATTGGAGCCTAGACTATAGTTTCATTGAGTACGAGAACCATTTCTTCTTTCAACACAGAGGGATCCACATGGGAACCAACAAGAATGTGTCGGTGGCAAATATTACGGTCTATAATTAATTAATCTCATTTTATTCTAATTGTAGTGGTCTTGTATTTAGAGCTAGATTTATTGATGATATATTCTTATTATCGATTTGGATAAGATAGTATTGAAACTTGGTTATCTACAACTTTTGTGCATGAGTACCTAAAGTTCACTGTTGAGCGTAGCTTAGAATCTGTGAACTTTCTAGATTTAACTATTCAAGTTACGCAAAATAATAGCATAAGTACGGCTCTGAATAAGTAACCTATTAACAAGCATTAGTTCCTTCACTATAATTCTGCACATCCAAGATATCTGGGGGATTCTCTGCCGTATTCTAGTTGCCTAATAATAATAAGGTCGTGCTCGGATTTAGAAGTAAAACTGAAATCACAATTCTTATGGATAGGTTTATTAAGACCAAAAACTATCCCGACGTTGTACTACAACGATGTCTGTCTCAAATCACAAAGCTCGGTCCTGAATCCCAAGAAATCGCTGCTGATTTACAACTTAAGGATCCCTAATCCAGCAATTCTGGCCAATCTCAATGTAAATAAACCGGTAACAAGAAACGTATTTTCCAACAAAGCCTATGTTGTAGTTCTGTTCTACAAAAACATCATGGGATTGAGGAAACACATTCGGGATCTGTTTGTTCAAGAATGCTCACGACCTAGCTTTAAGTACATACATGGAAGATATCCATATTAGTATAGCCTATAAGCAACCTAATTGCCTATTTAAATACATTAATAATTAAGATGTGTGGTATAAGAGTTCGACTATAGTAACAGACAATAGCATAGGCACGTATATTGGTAGGTAGTAACCATGCGTATGAGTTCATGAGTTGTCTAGTTTACATCATATAATAATACATATCTCCAACCCAAGCGTCAACCTCGACCAGAACTCAACTCAAGCCAGCAAAAAGCCTCCATAGTCTTCACTTCAACGGCAGAATCGCTCCCTGCCTCACACACTTGTACTTGAACTAATTATTAAACTCAAGTGAACTTTTTTGTCTAACAGGCCAACATTTCTACTAGTAGCACATTAAGTCAGATATTTTAATTTTTTATCAATATTATTTTAATTAACCTTAGTTATGTATTTTTTTTAAACACAAGCATCTATCAATAGTTAATACTTAATAATTATAAGCATATTAATTTGTAATGTTTAGTCAATATTTTTAGCCTGAATAAGATATTCGATACGCGTCGCTGTTTAAATAAAAGCAGACAAAAGAAGCCCGCTCGTGCGTCTGTGCTTGACTTCTCATTCGGATTAGAGACCGGTTAATTCACAGAAGTTATAGAAAATGGCTGAACATATACGTTCTAATAACCTATTTGATATCCTTATAAGGAAAGTGTATTGGATGAAATGCTAGAGGTCGCTTAAGGTAGGTATGTGAGGGAAGGACCAACAATGGTAAGGGGTAGTTTCAGATATGAATATGTACTGTAGTACTTATGAACACCCCCGAAACACTCTTAATAGCCCTAGCTTTGCAACATTTTCTGTGTTGAATAGTCGATTCAGATTGCTTGTCGTGATAGTACAGGCGCCACCGTCAATCTTTTTCTCAATCTCCTTATTTTTCGTACTCGTGACAGTATTCAACTTCGGGCTGAAAGCCATGCTGAATTTACAACGGCGGCGTATAAGTCATAGAATATTTTGACTTAATTTAGTAATTTAACAGAAATCCTTCAATCTAAACTCGTAATGCTTGTTTCATGCTTTTGAAAGGACTCATCACCTTATGAGACTTTTGCGTCTTTTTTGACGCCGTATTTTTATGTGTTAGTTTGGACAGAAATTTAACAGATCGCTACCACAAATGTTGTACATCTAATGATCTAATGTGGAATGGAAATAGAAATAGACTCTTGATTGAGCCTGGTCCGTGAGATACCTGCGGGCTTTGTGAGCCACTGTCTATAAAGGAGGCACTCAATATCCTGGATATATGTATACATACTACATATGTTTTTTGTACGGGAAATTTGAAATTGTCCTAGGACTCGGTGAATTAGATATAGGCGGCCGGGGGGCACAGGCGGGCGCAGGTTAAAACAATCTTTACGGTCACGGGCCACCGTATATAGCAGGCAGCTCACTACTAAAAGCTCGTCAGAGCACTTGTTCGTTTTTATAATTTAATGTGCAAAACTATTTTTCTAACAATTATAAAATTACTCCGAGGTTTGGACTTTGTCGAGCGTCTAGCATCACAGTTCGTAGGTACTCTGTTTCTGTGACATGGCTTGCTAACATCACACCATTTTTAGACTTAAGTAATCGATTTATTTACTAAGGAAAATATTTGCACTAATTAGTTCCAAACCTAGAGCCAACCTGGCTAAGCGGCGGAGCCGCGTGCACAAGTATAAGACACAAGCCGAAAGCGAAGTCGTGCAAAATATAAATTATACGCAGTTAGCGTTTTAGTTTAGAATGTTAACATAAGTTTTTGACGTGAGCGTAAGATATAGGCTCCGCCCATTTTACGTAAGTTTTTTGTCATAGCTCAAGATTTTCTGACTTACGTCAAAAAGTCGGCGTAGAAGTGAGAAACTTAAGTCTCAACTCTTACGTGAGCGTAGAGCAAGATTTGAACGTCTGATTCAGGCACTAAACGTTGCCCTGAAACATCGAAGCTTATGAATGAGCCTGTTGAAATATAGATCGGTTCTTCTTGCTTGTAACGTACCTTTCACTTCCTGTCACACTAACTTGTGATAGACAAGCTCCGATTAAAAGCGAAAAACTGAGTTCAGTTAATTAATTATGGAGCGTACAAAGAATCCAGCGTTAGTAAAACTGCCGAAAAGTAAAAGCAAATCAGTTCAAACTTCAAATCCCTCTTCACTCAAGCCCAACTCCTGAGTTTGAATTTGCCCCCTAAGCACGAGCTCCAAACCTAAGTCTAAAAAAACGCTAAATGTGAGACGTATGCGTAGAAATATTGAGCGTAATAAATTACTCGCACAAGAAACGAAATCTTTCGCTCACGTCAAAAACCTATGTCAAAATTCTAAACCAAAACGCTAACTAGCTAAAATATAAACCTTGTAACGTTCCACCTTACTTTGGCTAGAAGCTAAGGGGCGTACAACGAAAATCCTAACTACCCAGGCTGGTTCAGTTTCCAATAGCAGGGGGTTTCTTCCCTACTACTGGCCGGCACTAATCTTAACACGTTAAGTGTTTATGGTGATAAAAATAAATGGACGTATATACACAATACACATAAGGCGTAGGGGTTACCTTAGTAACAATATGTGAGTGGTGAGTTGTAAGGGGGGGAGGACGAAGGCTACCCACTGACACTCTATATCCAAAACCTAAGCACGGTAACACGCGGCAAACGCTAGCGCAGGAATGCTGAAGGCAGTAAACGGCAATGCATAGGAAATGCTATGGATAAATATAGCGAAGTGAGTAAGGGATAAACGCTATATAGGGAATCCTACCAACGCAGAACTCTATACTTAAAGGGAAAACCCTAATGTGTACCTGACAATAAAAAAAATACAAGACGTTAACCGGAGGTTTGGCGACGGATCTCTGGTGCTCTTTTCTCTGCACTTCTCTATCTCTCTTGCTTTACACAAGTAGCCTAACCAAACTAAACGTTGTTTAATCTAACCTAACTTATTTCGGTTATATTAAACGACATTTAGTTAGGTTAGGTAACATTAATTCTTATTTTGGGTACGTTGTAACCTAACATAACCTAACATAACCATAACATAACCATAACTTAAATATATGAACTTATTAAATAAGCCAACAAAAAACAAACAAGGGAAGTTGGGATTTGAACCTGTGTACTACCGGTTTCGTAAGCAAAACTTATGCCACTACACTATCGAGACCTGACTAAGAGTTGACTGAGAGAACCTGTAGCGTGTCCAGAGATCCGTCGCCAAACCTCCGGTTAACGTCTTGTTAAAGACAATTAGGCCCTATCCTGTCCCTAGTGACGGGTTTGCCGTATAAATGTAGCAAACCTACTGGTAGCAAGCCCATTATAGGAGAAAGCAATAGACAAGAAACTCGTCTGTCGCAGGGATTAGGGGGGAAAGGTGTATGGTGGCATAGAGATGTTTTCCCATGAAAAAGGCCGGCAGGTCTCTACTAGCCTCTAAAGGAAATGGTCGGCTTCTAACTTGTTTGCACAAGTGCCGAGGCATTTGACCTTCCCTGAAGGTGTGTGACCCTTTGAAGTGTAGGTAAGGACCTATTCTTCTACTTTTTGAATTGAATGAACTAAACCTAACTTCTAACTTAGATGAACTGGGAACTGGGAAGTTTTAAATATGGCTGCTCTAATGCTAACGCCCTATCCGCTTGTTCTGAGGCTAAAGTCGGGTTTCCCCAACTGGCGCGAGATTGGATTCTGCCCTTCCTCACAACCTTTTAAAAATAAACAGACATCGGATTGAGAATCAGCGTCCTGGACAAGGGTACAATCAATATTTTAAATGAAATACGTCAAGATTAGACAGTTTTTAATTGACCCCGGATGTCTGTTGCATGCAGCACATAATCATATACTTACCTATGAAAATGCAAGTAATGCGAAACAGAAGTAAATATTTGGCTCTCCCAAATGTAGCATTCGAAACAGAATTTTTTTCAAAACTTCGTTCGTTTCTATGTAAACGGCGACACCGTCTTGTTCAGCGAATCTAACAATTCACAAGAAACACAACAAAAATAGCTCAACTTAACATTCGCATTAATTATGTGTGCACGTTTTGGTCCCAAGCTGCTGAAAACAGGGCTTTTAAAGACCAAAAGGTCTAATGGGATGGTCTTGTCCGTCTTTCTGTCTGTCATACTTCAAATTATGCTCCGTACAGCTCAGATGTAATCACAAATAATAAGACTTCTGCTTTATGGCTGCTTCTTTGCTCTTTATGTGCTCTAACAAGCATTAAGTTACATTTATACAAACAATAACAACGTGGAGCGCCAAAACAAACTAGATTTAAAAGCACTTAACCTACAAAACATATTTCAAACTTCAGAAACAATCAGATTTGTGGCACTTTGACCTCAGAAGTATTATGCAAACTAAAACTAGACAACACAGTAGACCAAGCATCACGTAGATATACACTTATGGTGAATAAACTCAAAGTAGAGTGCGTAGTAAAGAGCATTACTTTTATGGAAACTCAAATTACCTAAAGCGCCATATCAGATCTCTTTTTAAAAAGAAAATGTCAATGAAGCACCTTGAAAGTATCCTTTATATGTCTGGTCGAACATCAATTACATGTAAACAAAAAGTACACATCGCAATGTATATGATTTAGATCGAGCTCACTTTCCCGGACCCAATAAACGATTTACGTGGAAAATATGTGATGACTACGTTGTACAGCTACATCGTTGACGTTGTGCTGAGGTTGAATTTTACATGAATCAACGTGGAAATGGCCGTTTTGCTAACGTTCTAACGTTGTCAGCTACTAACGTCGGATAACGTAATTGCTTACGTTATTCCTACCTTCTTATGTATCGTAATGACGACGTTGAAAGTTAACGTTAAAAAACAAAAGATCTGAACAAAGTTTAAAAAATCTGATTGTTATAAACGTTTGAACTACGTCTTGTTATTTAACCACTTTTAAATTTAGTTATATATAACGCTTTGAGTCGCTCGAGTTTATATAAAACTGATTTGAGTTTACATCAGCTTTGTCAACTGCATGCCTGCAATTTTGCTTCTCAGGATAGGAGTAGAAATATGGGGTAAGGCGTTATACTTTTATTCTTCTGTGAAGAATGGTATAGCCTACGTTATATGATAACTAAAGTCAAAGAAGCAGCCATAAATCCAGGTCTAAACCTTTCCTAATTTCGGTTGTTTGGATATTTGAAAGGGTACTTCATTGATCTTTTTTTCCAAAAGTTATTGTATAATGTGCTTCGCGTAGTTCGAGTTTATATACAAATGGTGCTCGATCTAATATATATACAATGCACTGTGCACTTTGAGTTTATATATGACCCGTATTCTACTGGATGGTTGGGATTATTCCTCAATGGAAGTGTACTTCAACCATTTATACATACGTTTAATAAAGCTGCAGAATAGAAGAACACGACGGTACTTGTTTCAAACAAAAACCATTCACATACGTGTGACGCCCGATGGATTCAGAAATACTGTGTTTCTACAGTGCCAGATTACTATATCATAATCGCCTTTACAACGCGCGTCGCTAGTGCTTCTCACTCGAAGCATGACAGCTGCAATCTACGTTCATTTTATCTAATATGAAGCTGGCGCTGGTCTCATGCTTTGTGACACAGACACACAGACAGACAGACAAGACCATCCCAAGACCTTCTGGTATAAAACCTGTACTAGCTGACGTAATTTTAACGTTCAAATCTACCAAAATAATTAATTACCCGGTACAGTATACGCGATTTTTTTTAATACCAACTTTTATTTTGCAACACGGGAAGAACCATTTATAATTTTAAATAAAAATAAAATAATGTGGTTTTGAACATTAATAATGTCACCAGTATCTCTCTTTATGGTGGTACTTTTGAAGTAGGTTTTAAATAATATCTCAGGTGGGGTTGACTCGCTGGTTTTTCAATTATAGTTGAACTCACACCCGGAGGTTTCTCAGTTACTGTCGCCTTCTTCCGACTAGGTTCGTTCGAGTCGTAATTGTCATCACTATCATCACTATTGCAGAGAAAGTCCGGTCTCTGAACTCTTTCGATTCTCTTCTCTGATTGTACTGAAGGGCGTGGCTCCTCATCAGTACTTGACAGTTCGACAGTGGATGAGATCATGTACTTCTCCAAATATGACTCTGCTTATGGTTCACACCTAAATTCCATACCAACAGGACGTGTTCAGATCATTACATAAGAGGACAAAAATTCAATATTGGGCAAATAAATATTTACCTGTGACGAATTTTATTATGATGTTGTGGGAATCAACCCACTCAGGCCCTGGTTTCATGTTGGTTTTCTTGTCCACTTTCCCCGAAACTTTTTTTGGTGGCCAAAGACACGACTTCTCATTTTCCTAAATCCAACAAAATATGGAATTACGGACAGTTGGCCTTCCCAGGGCTGTCTAAAAACTGCACTACAGCCTTCATTGCAAATGTGTCTTTTTGTTCAGGTATATGATGAGCGGGATGAGTAGTTGACGAAGGAGAGGTATTACTTCACTCAAATTGACTGAATGACTTGAAAAATGTCTCTCTCAAATAGTACTCTAGTAAATAGTACAGGGAACAGGCTCTACCTGCCTGTTCCCTGTATAAGAAAACAAAAAATTGAAAGGTGGTGGTGGTATAAATAGTCAACTGTCATTGTACTCGATGTCTTGTACTACGAGTGTGAATCTGAAGCCCACCAGTTCTAGATTCCATAGGTACCTATAGTATAGAAACTGACCAAAATAATAAGGATGACCCTTCGTTCGAAAAGGGTTTGAAGTAATTCCAGTGAACAGGGAGTCCATTGTTGTCCACTTATCCAATGGGTTTTGAGTGATGTTTTGCATTATTGCCTAGTCTGGTTTCATTCGTGTATGTATTTCTGTTTATTATCTATAGTACCTGCGCTTCTAAGGGAACGTTGACCTTTCTGTTAAAACTATGCAATGTTAGTGAATACTATGTACCTATATACTATATGTAGCATATTTATGCAGTATACTGTGTAGAGCAGTAGTAGTCTCACTCTACCTTAACGTCGGAGCAATGTTAGTTTTAGTATGTATCTCTCAATCAATTCTACGTTACTCACATACGTCGTATTAACGGAAAACTACGTCTATCAATAACCATAAGTATTATTGCCCACAACCTGTGCACAACGTTAAATAAACGTATGCACATAACGCATAATCAACTTTCACGTTAATTAACGTTTATAACCGGAATTCAACTCGAATTGAACGTAACCATGTCCATTGAGGAGTTTAATTAAGATAACAAGTAATGAACTCAAAATCAAATACCGATCGGTTATTAGCGGTAATACCGATTACCGGAGTATACGCAGTCTAACCCTGCACCATCACTCAACTCTCTTGAAATTTGAATCTCCGAGGCCTCATTATTCTGTCCAGCCATCCCAGCCTGCCATTCCGAGTCCCGAAATCAGAGTCGAGCCTACCACTTTTATGTCTGTCCCGACCCGAAACATTTCCATAGGTTCCAAAAATAATTCATACAACCCGCAGCCTGTTTTGCTATCGGAAATAGAATCACCCTCGACCCCAGGTGTTAAGATTACGCGAACAACACCCGCAATCATCGGGAAGCAACCTTGACATTATTTCAGCCTCCATAAACTTAGGAAACAAAGACTCGCCCAAAAGACTAAGAGCCCAACAGCAGAAAAGTTTACTGTTGGAGATATAGTAACTAGAAAAAGCGACACACGAAGTCGATACTTGTGGCCTCATTCAGTAACTATGTTTACTCGGGGTAACGTGTAACCTTTACTCTGTGCGCGAGAATCCGTATTCAGTAAGTGACGAAAGATACAGATTACTCTGAGTAATGTTTACACCGAGTAACCCTAGCTTTAATCTGGTTTACTCGCCTAACCACTCCATACTCCCCTGAATTTACCCTAAACTGTATTCACTATCTCGATCACGTGGGCAAAAAATAAGATAGAGTAAAACTTTTACACTGATCAGGAGCAGTGTAAACTCTTATTTACATATTGCGGCTGTAGCTTCTATTTTAATTTTATTGAGTACAGTTTTGATTTTAAGTAGAATTCGTGTCTGTTATAAAACTAAACACAATGGGTAGTCTGCCAGTTCCGTTGTTTGTATTGCAAAGGCAGCGCCACTCGCCCTATCGCACACGTAAACTTCTGGAGCAGTTAAGCGACTTTGAGGTGATACAAAATTGTGGCATGCCAGTGTGGGGAGTGCATGAAGTGATTGAACTCTTCAGTTCGATTGAAGGCCAACCATCAAGTGCCATTCCACTCGAAACAAAGGTGCTTACATTTCTAAGTTACCTAAGGTCAGGAAGTTTTCAGTGGTCAATGGGGACACGGTCAGGTACGCCAGCCCAGCGTGTCAAGGTTTATTCAAGACTGTACCAATGTGACTCTAAGACTGGCTAAGGATGTTATTAAGTTTCCTGACCCTGATGAGGAGAGAATTGCTTTAAAGCAGGGTTTTTACAGCTACGGACAGATACATAACATTAGGCATAATTAACGGTACCCATATTGGTATAAAGTTGCCCAAGAACAATGAAGCAATTTACGTAAACAGGAAGAGTTACAAATCAATAAACTGCAAAGTTGTTGCGGATATGGACTACAAGTTTTTGGACATCGTGGCCAAGTGGCCTGGAAGCACGCATGACAGGATTCATGTGGAATGACAGCAGTTTAAGACGAAGATTTAGCACGGGGGAACTTGGGGCTGGCTGGTTAAGTGGTAATCATTAGTAATTATTAAACGGATCTCTAGTGAGTACTCACTATTTCCAACATCATTTGCTATATTGTTTGTGATACTTCATAAAAGATTATTTTAAAATTAAATCCTATTCATACAATATGAGACTCTGGATATGGCCTTGAACCCTGGTTACTGGTACCTTATAAAGACCCGACCACAGCTGCTGAGCGAAGGTTTAATCGTAACTTTAAGAAGCCAAGGAGTACAGTAGAAAGAGCTATTGGAAACTGGAAGTCGAGATTTAGATCTATTTGCAAGTCAGTATCTTTTTTTTTTCTTTAAAACATATTTAGAAATATTTAATTAAAACCGTTGTACTGCTTATATTTAGGTCAGGAGGGATTTCCTGCTACTCCGAGGCAAATACCTCCAGAATTATTGTGTCAAGTTGTGTCATCCACAATATTAGTGTAACAAAAGAAATTCCACTCTCCACAGGGGATGAACACTACACGGACAACGTAGTGATTCCTGATCTAATTAACTTTCCAACCCTGAGTGCTAATCAGGAAATGGAGCTCGGTTCCACGTTTCGAGACGAACTTGCAAGTAATTTGGCATAATTCAAGAGCAGTAGAAGTACAGTACATGAAATAAAAACCTGCTTTCAGCAACTTGGGACCAAAAATTGTATATATAAACTGGTATTATATGTTTGATCCCGTTTTGAATTTACATCGAACTCCCGCTCTACATGTATACAAGCTGCTGTTTTTCAGAATTAAATGTGTTTAGTTAAGTGTCATGAAACAAAGCCATGACTACAATTAGGCTTCTCGGAATATCCCTTACACAATAAAAGGAACTGTGTTATATTTAAAGAATTTGTAAAGCGTTGTATTACGTTCGTTATATCATAATTAGGGTCGAATAGAGTGCAATACGGCACTGCAGCCTTGAACCATTAACGGTCTTCTTATTATTACCAATTACATAGGAACTAAATGCAGCGATTTGGCTTGTGACGGACAGACAGACAGACAAGACCATCCCAGAAGACCTTTTGGTCTAAAAAATTCCATTGCCCACCTGTATTTTATTAAGCACAAAGATGTCTAATTTTAGATTGGTTGGAACCCCGCCACCGCATGATCCCACTACGGAGGAATGGGTTTTTTGGAATTCTATTATGTGCACTATAGTACTACTAATTAATAATGATTTTTAAACCATGT
Source organism: Hypogastrura burkilli (assembly GCA_034696285.1). Classification (NCBI taxonomy): domain Eukaryota; kingdom Metazoa; phylum Arthropoda; class Collembola; order Poduromorpha; family Hypogastruridae; genus Hypogastrura; species Hypogastrura burkilli. The sequence goes on along the minus strand of JAQFZY010001759.1, from coordinate 1,987 downwards.
GGCTGATTGCGGAAATAAGTTTGATTTTGAGTGACCGGGTCAAAGGTCAAAGGTCACACACCGACAAGTGACATATCGTTGAAAAGCTTATTGGATGGACATTCCAAAAATGTATAACACTTGACCGTTTCGACCAAAAGTGTGACCTATTGAAGTCAAAAACTGTGTTTTTTCTTTGACTTTTGCCCACTTCCAAAATCGGTCGTACCATGAAGGCATGGATTTTTTATAATATTACTATGTGCACTATATTACCACTGCTTAGTACTATTATTTGCACCTTGTGAGCACTGGTGTATATGACGTTCATTTTCCGGAGTCCATGACTTCAAAAAAATTTTTCACCATGATGTAGTGGCGGTGTACGGGGATCATAGTGTGCGATGTACTAGTACTACTACTTAGTATTATCACATCCACCAACATAAACCTCAGTTTGTCCCCATATAAGAAAAAAAAAAATTTCGGTGCCTACCTTTCAAGAATTTTTTGGGTACCTTACACATGCACGATGGTACCAAGTGTGTTCTAGGATCAGGGTAGGGTCTATTACAATCTACGATACATTTTATTTTTAGTCGGATGGCCAGTTGGCCCAAAATCGAAAATTTTCTACTAAATCCGGTAAGGTCCTTTCGGTAAAAATTGCCGATTACCAACGCCTCAATTACCGAATTTAACTATTACCGAAGACTCATTACCTATCGGTAATTGACTTCCCTAATTACAAGCGCTTGGTCCACCATATGTATACAGCGTTATTACAATTCTTATCAAGTTAGTTAGTTAGATCCAACATTTTCGTGCCAATACATAACATATTGTTATCTGTTCTACTGCTCTGAAACCTATTTTGTATTTTATTAAAAATTTACGTTGACAACTTTTGCGAGACGCCGAGAGCGATTGACCCGCCTCTTTATAAATACCTATTAGGTTATTCTAAGGTATGCAGGCAGGAAGACTGTTACACCCTTTGTAATAATTGTGCTGCTTCAGGCTTTTGGTTGTTTGGGTTACCAAACTACCAACCTACTATTGGATATTGGATAGTAGTTAGTCAAAAACCAGTCAAAACTTTTCAATCTTCAAGTATTTCAAGTGATAGGTACCTGAACAATAAACATGTTGACCTTTACTTCATAAATGATTAGCTTAATTCAAGCTCCTGTTGCAATATCTCAAGTAATAAACGCATAGAGTTCTTCCGCGTTAAGTTCATACATCTGGTTCTGGTATATTTAGCCCCTTGTCCCTTGTTATTCTAATTAGCTTTTGTGCTCCTGTTCGTGGCCCTTCCTAGACAAAAAGTGGAAATCCACATCATTAACACTTATACTGTACCTACTAAAAAGTTCAGAACATCAGAAGCGGTACCATTCATTTCCTCCCATCCTTAGCCCTTAGCAAAGCAATAAACACTTCTTTTTAGGGAAGTGTCCGGAAGAAGATATAGAGTAGAATTAGTAAGAGCTATGGGTGCGTGCGTAATGTGCTTAGAGGTGCCATCAGTGGCGGAACTAGGAGAAGGCCAAGTAGGCGGTGGCCTACACGAGTTTTTCCGTGTGGCCTTCACAGATTTTTTGTACATGGATTTTAGCGGAGTTATATATTTTATGCTTGGCCTACACGATGCTTCTAATAGGATTACGGAGAGATCTGGAGAGACACGGATTTTTATAACATTTTCATAGTACGTTACGTACTTAGTACAATAGTAGCATTTTGTTGGCAGACAGTAGGCAAAGTGTCATTTTTATAGGTAGGAATATGGGTAGTTGTTTTATGAAAATTAAGCCATGTTACTCTTGTAAGGGGCCATCCATAAACGACGTCGCCGAAAAAGCGCATTTTTTTTACCCCCACCCTCCCCCTAGTCGCTTTTCGTCGCAAATTACGAACCCCCTCTATAAAACGACGTCGAAAATGAACAACCCCTCCTAATTTTGCTTTATGTAAAAAAAATTAGCGGACACTACAAGTTTGA
>JAQFZY010001758.1:0-14033 GCA_034696285.1 Hypogastrura burkilli | reverse complement strand
ATTAAAGTGAGAGAAGGGTATACGTCATAGTTTCAATGTCAGATTACAAACAGAAACTGGCTAGTACAAACTCGCTCACGCTCCGCCACATCGTGGATATCGGCCACCCTGATTACTAGTTAAACATTAAAAACCACGACATAACCTAGCTAAAAAACTGTAACCATGGTTCCAATTTTTAACACATAGACGTTTTATGTAACTTATGTAAATCTGTAAAATATATTCTGCAGACCATTTCCATGCATTGCCACCGGATGTCCGAACCGCTACGTGCCTGAGAAGTATGTTCCGTATTCAAAGTATTTGCACCATTTGAAAGAAGCTCACCGGGCCAGGTTCTACTCAAGTAGTGAAGGGACATTGAATTTCAAGAAGGAGCCTGAAGACGGCGTTACAGGCCATTGTGAGCTCAAGGCTTTTTTTATAACTTTGTAAACGTATTTTAATTCAAATTGTTTCAAAAACATTTAGTTGGCTGGCCTCCAAGCGTCGTACAGTTCCAAGGGCACAGGTTCATACTTTGCTGTGAGTCATATAATGCGGCCATTTTTCTCCGTCCAAGGTACTTTGGGACTCAGTTGGATGCTATGAGGTTCCGTGTTAGAATTACGATTGGGGATTCCGACAGTTTGGTAACTAGAGTTGATAAACGGTTTCACAAATTCCTAACTCAAAAAAATATATAATACGCGATTTACTTGGTTGTAATCCAAAGGATGGCGGTATGATGTGTTGGGAAGGCCCAGCTCTGTCCTTCCAGGACGATGAACATGAAGCATGCTTCAGCACCAGTTTCCAGTTTGGGATTGAACCGTTCCTCAAGAGGGGTGCCGAGGGTCGCTATTGGGAAGTTACGTATGAAATTAAGGTGAGCTGTCTAGTTTAATGCACGTACGTATGTGTAATATCAAGATGTAGGTACCTACTAAACTTCTTAAATGTCTATAATTGTAGTTGAAACCTTGACATGGTCAGATGGTCACAAAGATGAATCAATATCCACCCTACACCACACATAAGAACCGAGCAACAATAACAATAGCAAGACACTTTGGCCTAGAACAGTCCAATCACTTTACATAAAATCGCTGGTCTGTGGACATATGTGCGTATATTTATGCATGTGTAATTGTCCAGGTTCTTTGCCAAAATCACCAAACCGATTTGCCTGATTGAAAAGTCCAAATTTTCGTAATTTAAAGGACTCGGTTGTGGACTTCGTTTCGTTGACCTATTGACCTGTGACCTTGTGAGCAGTGACCGTTGGTCACTTAGGTCAATATTTGAAACTTATTTATGTGTTGGCTTGACAATTCGTCTTGGTTGGAATACGTAAATAAATAAATTATGAAAATAGTCCATACTACTAGATTTAGTGAACTGGTCTTAGATTTTTTAATACCTATGGGTCGGCCGTTGGCCTCTACAAGGCCAACGGCCGACCCAAAGGTATTAAATAATCTAAGGAACTGGTGAGAAATGTCACGGACATCGTAACTGCATCCTGAACTCAACGGATTCAGACTCACATGTTATTTGCATGTGAAGACTACGAGTGCCGCTTCCACTACGTCAGGTGTCGTTCTGATTGCCTATAAAATTAAAATGATACTCGGTAAGTACAGTCAGTGTGAGAGAAAGCTTCACCAGTGAATTTCTTACATTATTGGGTGGAAGGGTCGCAACTAAAACCGAATTCCGACCAATGTTGGTTCAAATTTTCAATATTGAGTTTGTTGTTCGAATCTTAGATTTAATGAGCGTTGCAGGGCTGACAGGAGTTGCGTTAAATAAATTATCCTTAAAAATATTGAATGCATTACCTTATGGTTTAGTCCTGTCTCACTAACTAGTTCCAAATCCAAACAGGCACTCCTCAACAAAACGTATTTAGGAGCATGATATGCTAGCAATCATTCGGCAATCAATTTGTCGCGAATTAGCATTTTTTCCTGATTTAGGCTGCTAACATTCTATTATTTCTCGTTTCTGATAGCAGGGCGCTACGTGTTGAAGACAAACTAAAGATACAACACGAAACCAGTTAACTCAAAACTTCATACTGGATTCAAACATGCCGAATCTTGGAAATCTTGTATTCAGAATCCTTGACGGAGCACAAATATAATGCGTGCAATTCATATTCTAAAGCACCACCTTTCAAAGTCGATAACTCAATTCGATCAAAATTTGCGGGCTATATTCTAGACTCACTTTATTAGTATTTATCACTTTATATTAACGTAGTTAAGACGGTTATGCAATTGGTTTGTCCATCTGTCTGTCCGGTTTCAAATTGCTTTCTTCAAATCCTATTTAATTGTGTATAATAAGAGCAGAAGTGCTTCGCTTCGAATCGCCCGTTCTACCCGCACCTACTAAGGCCAATTATCATACAACGGAATTTTTGCAAGTGAAAACCAAGAGCAACGCAAAGCATATTTCATAGAAAAATGCTACTGTTAAGAAACAACATAACACAATGCTCTGAATTTATAAAAGACGAAGAGTGTATATGGAGTTAGAGGTGCGGAACTGATAAAACCGAGTTAGCATTTTAGATGTGAGGAGTGAAAAATTATCAAACACCGTTCTCGCTATAACCTGGCATGTAAAGGCCAGCTTATAGTCAACGGAATGGCTAGATAAAGCAATCTATGCTTCCATGCTCCACTAAGCTCATGATTACATGCTGGCCACACAGTTTCTAAACGTCATCTCTGCTTCCATGCTCCACCTCAGCTAATTATTACATGCTGGCCACACAATTTCAAAACTTCAGATCTGCTTCCATGCTCCACTCAGCTTATTATTACATGTTGGCCACACAGTTTCCAAACTTTAGATCTGCTTCCATGCTCCACCTCAGCTAATTATTACATGCTGGCCACACAGTTTCAAAACTTTAGATCTGCTTCCATGCCCCACGAAGCTAATGATTACATGCTGGTCACACAGTTTCCAAACTATATCTCTGCTTCCATGCTCCAGTAAGCTAATTATTACATGCTGGCCACACAGATTCAAAACTTCAGATCTGCTTCCATACTCCAGTAAGCTAATTATTACATGCTGGCCACAATGTTTTCGAACTTAATATCTGCTTCCATGCTCCACTCAGCTTATTATTTGATTGAATAAAACCTAATCATAATGGTCATATTTACGTAGTCGTGTAATTGGAGTTTGTCCCTTGCCTAATTACTAGGTTATTTCTTCATCGGTAAACGTTAATTCGGTTTCTATCAGTTAATACTGTTTATTAGGCACGCGTATCGGTGGCACCAGCTAGCAGCAATAATTGAGTTTTAGCAAGGAAACAGAAAATGGTGTTACGTGTAAGCATGTCGCACCAATCGTTTATTATAGTCACAATCTTGAAAGAGTAGGGCCTTATGAAAAAAAACAGGCTAAAGGTGCTTGACACTTATAGTGATATTTGAATATTTAAAAGTGGTCATAATTCATAATGAGATATGAGGTAGACGCAATTATTACATTTCAAATGTGTAATTTTCACGGGCCTTTACCCGTCAGATCAGATGGCGGTAGCCTAATTCCCAATTGTTAGGTAGAACTTTCCCCGTGTTCTAAATAAAAATATTATTTTCATTATTAAATATATGTGGATGATAAGGTAAATGATTTTACGTCATTATCTTTGCCAAAATGCTATTTTCAAAACATTTTGGATATCATGTTTTGTATGGCTTCTGATTTTACCGAGAAACTTACTTTTGGTTTACTGCCTCCCCAAATACAGCGGGAGACTTGCAGTTGAGCTTCGGCTTCGGGCAAGGAATAATGCTCGGCAGTTTAGCTCTCCTGCATGGACAAGCAAATACTTGTTCCCCCTTAATACTCCGAGCATAGTAGTACAATCCAATGTGGTGAGTGCAGCCGATGGTCTGGTCTATATCATTACCAAGGTTCAAACGTTAGCTAAATGTGAGCTTAAACTAATTTTGGCGATAGCGAGTTAGAGGATGAGGACGGCAACATATAAAATATTTCTACTAGCTACTAGGAAGTCACCATGGCCTACGATTCGGGATAACGATTTATACCATGTATTCCTAAAAATACGCGTATGTTTAGCTTACTATTTGACAAGGAAAAAATGTGATCGGGCTCCAGGCACTCCTTCTGACTCTTCCCTTTCCCGCCGTTAGGATAGAAGTCAACGTGTCCAAGGGGGACCGGCGTTCCGAATAATTCGATCTGCGTATGAACGTTGTCCACGAACGTGGCCTTACTCTCGCTCATCCTATCCTTGGGCTTGAGGAGCTTCATGAACGGGCCCGCCGGATCCACCCCTGTTAGCCGTCCTAATTTGGTCCCCATCTTCTGTTTGACTAAATAGCCCGTTGAGCCAATCACGTGAGCTCCCAGAGAGTGACCAATCATGTGGACGGACTCCGGCCCACTCACGTAGCCTGACGACACCATGAACTCAATGAAAGGAACAATGGCTCCGGCTACTATAGGGACGTTCTTGAGGGCGTCAACGTATGAAACGATGTTAAGGATAGGCACGGATATTATGGACTCAGTAAGCAGGTACCAGTCAACGGCAATCAGGTTGAAGTCAGGCCTATAGTCCCTGTAGGCTAAAAACGAGAAAACGTATTGAATGACCCATCGTACCTACAAATTTAGCTAGGCCTACAATGCTTATGGCGACCGTGTTCGGATTTATAAATTCATACTTCTGACTAGGACGAATACGTCGGAAATGTTAACCATGTATCCATGGACAACCATTACGAGCGGAGCACCTTTCTGGAATCCAGCTTCTTCGAGAGCCCCCTCATCGCCTATTGCCACTTCCAGACCTCTTTTCCTGTTCGTGAAACAAGTGAAATTGTTTCAAATAAATTAATAATGCCTCCATGCTGTAGAACTCTCACGTAAGTCACATATCCACACATCCGCATACACTCCCACTAACACACCCGCACACCCACATACACCCCCACACAGGCAACACCCAAATACACACTCACACACACACACACCAACACACCGCACACCCACATATACACACACATACACACACCAACACACCCCGCACCCACATACACACTCACACACACACCAACATACCCAACACCAACATACACACTCACACACACACCAACAGACCCCACACCCACACCCACAGCCACACAGGCAACACCAACTTACACACCCACACAGACAACACAAACTTACACACACACACATCCACGTACACCAAAACCAGTTATGTTATGCCTATGCGTAAAGATTCGAGTACTTGTAACCCGCCGTAGCTGCAACAAGAATTAAGAGACGCAAGCGACTTCGCAAAGTGAAAAATGTGACCTCATTATGTACCAGTAACTCATCACATAAACCTTTGAAATCCGCAGGGTAAGAAAACATGTACTTTTTCTCCAGTTTACAGAATTGTTGAGAGTAGCAAGCAAGATGTGCTAATTTGGTTTTATACACATCCTGTATTATGTCTAAAAATGATGTAAGTACGCATTTATGTACTGACGCAAAAATCTTAAATTTGCTTACATTTTCTTTGTGAATGCGATGAACTTGACGTCATTTGTATTGTTGGAAACAATAGTACTTCCGCTCCGCATGAATTCAGTCTCAGTCATTTCGATAGTAGTATTTGTTGACTCAATCTCAGAATCTTCAGAAGATGGACTGGACTGGCCGCAGGTCAGTAAGCAGATAAGAAGAATGAAACCGGTCCATTGGATTCCACTTTGCATCATTCGAACTTTAGATAATTCCAGTATTACTATAATTTACTCTAAATATTCTATCAGTTTGGAAACGGTAATTGGTTAGATCGGATTTTACTAAGATTTCGTCCTAAACTGACTCTGCAAGTTGGGAGATTCAGACTAGTCTTAACTCGTATCAATAGGAATTCTAGTATAGTATAGTAACTAGGTAAGTATGTACACGCCCACGCATAAAGAAGCCTAGATAACAATACAAAATCCCGAATTAACCTGATTTCAGCTTTTTAATAAATTCATGGATACAAAAACTAGGGCTCAAGTCGTCCAAGTGAATAGAATTAATACCATTACGAAGAATTGTTCTAACTCACATTCGTTGCGAACCATTTTTATTTCAGATCTCTCATTTCATTACAGAGGAATCACCGTCCTCTACATTAAATCAATGGCCACAGTCATACGCAGAAAAATAGTATTGGCTTAGGTTAGTTATAGTTAGGTACACCTACCGCTTGCTTTCCAGGAACTCAACTGATCATGATTCAGTCCACTGTTAAATAAATAAATACACTTATTATACGCAAGTACTGCATACTTATGCTGTACTGTACAAGTTACAAGTTGTAAATTGTAAGCCTTCGAATGAACCACACTAAAATATTTATTTTTTACTTTGTACTTAAGTTACAAGGAAGAATTGATGCCATGGTCGATGCTATACCGTTATATATACTCTAGGGGGCCCGGCACCAGAAGTTCTGGTCTATAACACCACTGGTGCGTAGCACTGGATTTCATAGCTAAATATCACATTTTCTGGGCATTTTCATCGTACCTATGAGTGTGACATATAAATTCACCGTACAGATATTACGCACACCTACGCCATCTACATGTGTGGTTTTCTCCAAAGACGGAGATTTTGTACTACTCCGACCTCTTTCTGCTAGAGGTCAATTACAGAACGAATTAAACAGTAGTACGGAGATTTTAACTTGCATAATAGTGAGGAGATGCATGCTCGTATGGTTGGATCGACAAATTTGATTTATGAGAAACACGAGTGCTCTGGTCCAGTTTGGAATGGTACAACGTAACCAGAAGAGCCTATTTAGGGGTCAACCACCCTCCTCCTTGATCGTACGTTCGGATAACTGGCTTGTATATAATTGTAAATGTAAAATGTAAATGACGTATTTTGCATTCCTTGTAATTATAAAAAGACACAAACTACTTCATGCTGTGTTTATACAAGACAACCAGTATATACTACTGTTTATTTCACACTAAAAGCTTATGTAATCAATGTGGAAAAGTATTCTCAGAATTCGTGCGGCTATGCCCTAATTTAGGTACAAACTAAATACTAGTCTAGATGATACATGTTGATTACAAGCACTTTGCAGTTTGAGCTTCAAAACAAATTGTAGGTTAGGAGTACAAGCATGTCTTTAAACTACTAATATACCTACAAGAGTTGAATAGTAACAATTAATCTGCAACTCCCTACATTTTGCATGAGACCTATCCTGGTCGTTCCGTTGTAATCGCCGCAGTAGTCGTTGCTACTATAGTGGTTCCCGTTGTAGTCGGTCTGGCGATAGTCTCGTTACAGCAGTTGTTGTTCCCGCAGACGTAGTTCCTGCAGTAGGTGTTTCTGCACAGAGCATTCACATAAAGTGGACTGGACGCACTTAAGGTACTAAATGCGAAGTCTGCGAATTTATCGTGTCTTAGTATAAATTTCAACGTAAAAACGTCCTATGAACAAGAGGAAGGAGTAGGTATACCTCTTCTTTTTAATGTTTCTGGTAATAAGCCAAGTTCCCATGGCAACAAGTAGTGTGCCGGAGAGTAGTACGAATGGCCACACAGGGAGGAAAATTTACCACTCTGAGAGGCAACTTTACTCCTCTGTGAGGCTACTTCGCTCCTCTGGGTGCTATTTTTACCTCCCTCGGATATATCTTTATGAAAAATCCTAACCTAATGTAAGCTTTTACATTTGATATTTAACACACCTGTGCCTTAGGACCTTTGCTAGGCAATAAAGCTAAGAAAGTCATGAAGTTTGATCATTTGAGCCTTAAAACAGTTTTTCCTTGAATGGAACCGTCCAATCGCAAAACGTTTCAAAGGGGCAAATGTATCTCTTAAAATTTTGGGTCAAATTTGCTTCCAAACACGACCAGTTTACATGTAAGAGCATTAGGGAGGCAAATTTTCCTATGCACCCGACTGATGTCTTGCAATTCTACTTATAAATACAATGAGATGTGACAGATTGGTGAGAATCAGGATCACTCTTACGCTGTAGTGTGTTAAATGGACCACGTACAGTACATTACGAATGACAACCCAAATTACCAGTACATTACAGAACAAGCTATCAGGCTCTTTTGCACCGTTACAAAATTAAATTTGATAATCGGTGTTAGGAAAAATTGACAGTTGAAAAATTTAAAATAAACATGCTTCAGACAATCCAGGCTATCCTTGAGCTTAAGTGTGCACTAAGTTTTCAGTTTTAGTGAGGCCTATAACAAAATGAATTCAACAATAGACTAACTTATGGGGGAATGGAGGACATGATACGGAAAGCAAATTAACCCTGGATTTGTGAAACTTGTTTTTGCCTTTCTAGTGCACACTTAAGCTCAGGGTAACCTGCTTTTTTTAAATGCATTTTTATGGTTGACTAAAATTTCAGTTTATTACGTAGTAGTCTTCTGTTCCATTGACGTTCCTTGTAGTCGAGGTTAACTGTATTTTGAGATAAAAAAAGTTCTGCTAAGATAAGGAGGGCGTAGAGTTTTTGAAGTCGAGAGTACTATACCATTCGTACGTACCATGTAGGTACCTTTACATTTTCTTTGTAAATGCGATAAACTTGACGTCATTTGGATGAAGCCAAGACATTTGAACGAAATCAGAAGATCGAACGTACACTTGATCGATTCCATTTGATCAAAAAACAATATGATCGAACTACTTTTTTGATCGAAAACAATTTAGTCAAAAAACCACAATTTATTTACAAATGTGAATGAATTAAGATCCGAAGTACAGGGTTCACTATATCGTTGTTTAACATAAAAATTAAAGACGTAAATATTCAAATGATGATTCGACCAAATGTATTTTTCTTAAAAATGAGGGTTCGATCAAATGGAATCCATCAAATGTCCTTTAGTTCAACTGAATTCGATCATTCATCAGCGCACGATTTGGATTGCTGGAAATAACAGTGCCTCCTCACCGAATTTATATTCGTCGTGAGTCATTTGCCAAGTAGTATTTATTTGTAGACTCAATCTCAGAATCTGCAGAAGTTAGGCTGGATTGCGGACTCCGATTAGCATGGTTTGACCCTTAGATAATTCAGTTGTTTCTATAATTCACTCTTAATGTTTTATTACCTTGGGAGCGGTAACTGGTTCGCAGATTTTACTAGGATCTCCTCCTTAACACTGCAAGGTTCAACTCATCCCCTAAAGTTATAAGAAATAATACCATTTTGAGCAATTGTAATCATATTCATAGTAACTCATATTCCTTTAGCATATAATTCATTTTTATTTCTGGTCTCCTTTTTCCTGGAGGAATCACTGTCCTTTCGATTAAATCAACAGTCACAATCAAACACAGAAAATTATTATTGATTAAGGGACTCCTTAACAGGGAACACATTTAGTCTGATAAAGGTTTAGGGTAGACTAGGTATTACGTGGGTAAGTAATAAATAAATAGGTTGGTACTCGTAAGTTCTGCAATACCTTGCAAATTCGTTTAGTGAAAATATGCCTTCAACGGGTGAATATCTCTTCTTCAAACTTTCCAGGCTTCTTTAAGGCATTGTTGTTTCACCAAATTTTAATTTTGCGTAAAGGCTAACGAAGCTAAGGTACATGTTCAGGTCTCCATTATAGAAGGAATATTTAGTTGAGTCATTAGTGTAGTAGTAATAAGTGATAAAGATAAGACAATGCTCGCTTGAAATTGTTAAATATAAATAAATATATGACGAATTTGTATCAACTAAATCCTGTAGAATATTTGCACCACTTCAATTGCAAAGTGAATATCTGCCAACAGTCAAAATGTCAGGCACTCGGACCAATGAGCCCGCGTAAGTTCATATTTTTTGTTATTCCGCAATAAACGACAGTTCATATTTTAGATTGCACCTTTTCTAGAACCAAGTTAATTCTAACTGCATTTTAATTCATTGTCGTCTCTTAGGATTAAGACGACCTTGGAAAATGTGGCCCAAGAGCTGGAATGCCCCATCTGTCTAGAGATCTCAGTTCCACCGATTTACCAGTGCACAACCGGACACATTGTCTGCAGCAGCTGCCGACCGAGTTTGACGGAGTGCGGCCTCTGCAAGGCTGCCTTCACAGGAACCCGGAACTATGCCTGTGAGAAACTGTTCGAGACCGTTGGCCTTCGGTGCAAAAATGCTGGGGAAGGCTGTGGAGAGCTCATGCTCGGTGAAGGGCTCAGTACCCATCCAGCTACTTGCGATTTTCGGTAGGCACTACGAACTCTTGTTTAATTTTAAATTTTGGATAATAATATGCAACGTATTAATAACTGGAAACTACAGCGTGATTCCAAGAATTTTCCCGGTGTTAAACAAATCGTAGAACAAAAACTAGACGACGGATGAAGCTCCGGTTTTGTTATTTGGCATCCTGAATGTATAGAGGAGCCTGTTTTAATTGCTCGCAAATGAGTTTATACTCAGGTCAAAAAAATTAGCTCACAATTTAACATTAGGTTAGCATGGAAGTTAAAATGCTCGTACTCCTAGTAAAAAGTCGCTGAGTATGCCTGAGTGTGCTCTGAAAAGGACGAAACAAGTTTATATTAAGCCATAAGTATTTTGTGAAGAGTCAAAGTTCAAGGTTTAGTAAGTGCAAACGTGCAAAGTGATAAATTACGGACAAATCACAACCACAACTCGCTTACTGTCATAATTTGTCCTAACAGAAGTTTGTATTTACTTAATTGACTAAAATAAGATGAGTATCGTGGACGAGTACAAGCTTGTTAGGTTTGGAGCACATATTTACACGTTTCACGTTGCCAGGTCAAGTTGACGTAGTTAGGTCCTATTACTCCCATGCTAAACTAATGTTAAACTGGGAACTCATTTGTTTGACCTCAGTTTAAAGTCACTTACGAACAATTAAAAATTTTGAAAAAAATTTCCAGCCTCCTTCTATACATTCAGGATGCCAAATAACGAAACCGGATCTTTATCCGTCGTCTACGTTTTGCGCTACGATTTTTTAAACACCGGAACAATTCTTGGAATCAGGCTATATGTATGTAGCCCGGTTCAGTGTCAAATACGTTGTTGCGGGAAGGAGGTAGCTTATTCCAAATACTTGGATCACGTAAAGGAAGTACACAAGGGGAAGTTTGAGTCAATTTGTACTGGCTTGATATCGAAGGAGTATAATGGTAACCAAGATTTTTATTTCTTACAGCCTTTTTGGCATCTTTGCTGATTTTTTACCGTTTCATCTGCAGGCGCACGTCACATATTATTTCCGATAATCATCGAATTCAATGGACACCGTTTTCTCGTTTGGTGGGAGTGTAACAACAATCTGCGTTTCATTCGGACACAATACTTTGGCAGGAAGAAAGATGCCGAGAAATTCCGCATCAAAATTGTCCTTGAGAGCAGTGAGAATCCGGTAATACGATATACAATGCAATAGCGTACAGCAATTTGAATTGTACTTGCGTGAAATCGAATACGCAACATGTCGTAATTCCGCCAACTTCAAAACCCAGAAGTGCAATGTGATGACTTGGGAAGGACCTCCTATTTACTTTCGGGACAAAGAAGAGCCATGCTTTATGATAACTCAGGAAGGAATGGAGCGTATCTTTAGTGGAAACAAAGGAGTGTGGGCATCATTGAAACTGAGGGTAACATATGAAATTAAGGTAATCATAATCAGCGATGATTTTAGCAGTATTGCCCAGTGTTTATTAGAATTCTAATATATTTATGAAATTCTAAATGCAACCGCACTATCTAATTTTCTACAACTAAATAGGAGGTGAAAGTCGGGTAAGTGAGCCGTTGTGCCTGTCGACAGCAACTACCCACACCCACACACCTATGGATTCATTCCAATGTAACGACGAAACTGCCGACAATTATTTATATCGTACAGTTTGTACATACATATTATATTAAACGTGTTTTGTATTGATATTTTTATCAAGCGAGGCAATATTTATGAATTGAAGTAATACAAAGTCCACTTGAAAAAAGCAGTATCTAAGTATTTTTTAGCTTAGTGTAGGTATTGATGTATTTGGAAGATCGAATCCTATCCAGACTCAATTTTCATGCAATGCTACATATTAAATAAAAACAATAAATTAATAACTTGGTACCTACGATGTTTTTTGGTGTACTGTAAACATTTCGAATTCGGGTCCTAGTTCCCAATTGTCAGATAGAATTTCCCAGCTGATCTAAGTAAGGTGAATATTATTTTGATTAGATATCATTATCGTCACAAGACCATCACTGGGATATTTTAAACTTTCGTCCATCAACAATGCAAGCAACTTACTTTTGATTTACTGCCTCCCCAAATACGATGGGTGACTTACAGTTGAGCTTTGGCTTCGGGCAAGGAATAATGCCCGGCACTTTAGTTTCCCGACACGGGCAAGCCAATACTTGTTCTCCCCTTACACTCCGAGCAAAGTAGTCGATGGCAATGACGTGGGGACAGAAGAAGGTCGGGTCTTGGTGTAGTTAAAAGGTTAGCCCCATATTTAGGTACGCTTGGAATAATTTGTCAATCCAACTTACTCGTCGTGGAGAACCAATGATCGGGCTCAAAGCATTCCGTCTGACTCTTCCCCTTCCCGCCATTAGCATAGAGGCCAACGTGCCCGAGCGGGACGGGCGTTCCGAAGAAATCAATCTGCGTATGCACGTTATCCACAAAGGTGGCCTTGTCCCGGCTCAGCCTGTCTCTTGGCTTGAGGAGCTTCATGAACGGGCCCGAGGGATCCAGCCCAGTTATCCGACCTATTCTGGTCCCCAGCTTCTGTTGGACTAAATAGCCCGTTGAGCCAATCACGTGAGCTCCCAGAGAGTGGCCAATCATGGAGACGGACTCGGGCCCAATCACGTAGCCCGACGCTACCATGAACTCAATGAAAGGAACAATGGCTACGGCAATAATAGGGACGTTTTTGAGGGTGTCAAAATATGAGACGAAGTTTAGTAGAGGGACGGGGATTGTGGGCTCGGTAAGCTTGGACCAGTCAACTGCAATCAGGTTCAGGTCCGCCATATTGTCACTGTAAGCTATACAATAGAGAAACCAAAATGAGCGGCCTAGTCGAATTGTTGGACATGGAATCCCTGTACCAGTCAGCTTAGTATTCATAAATGCATACCCTTTACTAATTCGAAGACGCTCGAGATGTTAGTGATGAAAGGATGGACAACAATGAGTAGGCGAGCTTCTTTCCGGAATCCGGCTTCCTTGCGCCCACGCGTATTCTGAGCCCAGTCTTTCGGTTCCTCAATTAATGAAACAATTAAATTGATGAACATTCATATTTTTTTAGTTATTCAGAAGAAATTACCTGCAAATTGTCCCGATATAACTTAATATTATTAATATTGATGAGATCAGCCATTCGAAATTTAGGAACCTTTAGGAATGGATCTACGATTAAGAACAATTTACGTTTTCTTTGTAAAGGCGAAAAACTTGACGTACTTCGGATTGCTAGAAACAACGGTGCTCCCTCTCCACAAGTCTTCGCCAATAACCAGTTCGCTTGAATTTGTTGATTCAACCTCAGATTCATCAGAAGTTGGGCTGGACTGCACATGCGCCGTAAAGCAGATCAGAAGGCTGAAACCGATCCATCTGATTCCTGTCACAATTCTTATTTTCTGATGTATGACGTTGAAAATTTCGGTCCTACAATTCGTCAATTTGGGAAGCTAAAATATAACTTTAGTGACAGCAAAAAGGAGCAGCACAAGTCGGAGCCTCAGATAAACCCAACAGGATGAAATCCACGCAATTTCTGGCGCGCTATGTACACGCTCCCGCATAAAATAAGCAATATATGGATAAAATATTCCGAGTTAACCTGATTCCAGGTTTTTAATAAATTCTAAACGGGGACTCAACTGATCATGAGCACTCACTGTTCTTAACTATTATAAAATTACTCCAAGGTTTGGTCTGTCAGATTGATCCTGATCGCAATTCTCAACCCAGACCCACCAAA
>JAQFZY010001757.1:0-14034 GCA_034696285.1 Hypogastrura burkilli | reverse complement strand
CGTTTGGTGAAATTAACATTTGCGAGGTGTGACAGTGCCAAGACCTGGACCTGGACCACGTAGAGTTGTGCTTGGGCCGTATGTCAAGTCAAAGTTATTTAATAATGCTGGTCCTGGTTTGTTGTTATGTTCCATGGAGGAATTAAAAGTATCAACAAATCCCTTTAGGATTTTCAGATAATGTCAACAAAAGGCTAAACTATCCGTTGCTAGGGGTCATGTTTTGCACCCTTAAGGTACTGACCCCTTGACCCTAAAAATCTGTCCACTGAACTGGTCCTGTGTTTTGGTCATAACTTTTTATGTGACAATTTTAGTGGGCGTCGGTTGAGAAATGCGACCTGTATCGTTGAACGCGTGCATAATCGGTCATAATTTTATAATAGTTATAATAAGAATATACTAGCAAGTTGCCAAATCCTGGGCAAAGCTGTGGCCCAAATACGGAATCATAAAACGGCATTTACTTACAATGTTAGACATCTATAGTGCGATTAACCCCTCATTTTTGCGGGAATTATTTGTTCGAGTTTGGATGCTTGTACCATTAGAGTTTAACGTGATGAAAGACGACCTTCATACGTATCTTGTTAAGTAACTAGGTGTAAATCAGACAGCGTCGAGAAATTAGCGCGGACTTATACGGAATCCAAATGGTGTCCCTTCAAATGTCATCCAGGTCAAAACTAAAACTGTTCAATTTCGGGGTGTTTTATATCGATTCTAGCATTATCAAGGACGCTGATTCCGAATCTGAAGTCAATTTATTTTTGCAAGGTCAATTAACCCGAGAATCCGAATTCTAGAAAGTCAAAAATGACCCGAAAAAATTAAAAGGTCGATTTTTACGATCAAACCGACTATCTTTATAGGTATCTTTCATAAAAAATGAACTTCATCTGCACGATCCGAATTTCGGGTTTTTCCGTTTTTCCGGGTTAACCGTGACCTTATTCCAAAAATGACCTTCGAATTCGGAGTCAGCGTTAAATATCAGTCAAGAATCCGTTCTCAAATAATTTTGAACTTTTTCAAAGTCTCCTGGATCACTGTGGAACGGTCGGAAACCCGAGGGACCGAATTTAGGGTAAATCTTCGATTTGCTTTTCATAACCCGATCCGATCATTATTGCCTCAAGGAAATCGAATTCAAGGCCGCCGGCACAACTGGGCCCGTCCAAATCCGATGCGACTATTACTGTCTCAAATAAATGGTACAGAATATGTATTTATTCCAACAACCCCTGCTGAGCCCGCAGACTAGTGAACATTTTACTATACAGTGAGGTTTTTTCAAAGTGGGTCACTCCGCCGGATTTAATTTCCATCAGTCCACATAACCTCGTGCTAAATCAGGTTCATACACGCCCGACTCCTTTCCGTACTGAGTTCCTTTCCTTACTAATAAAATTAGTAAGAAAAGGGCCGCGGCCGGCCGGGGCTACCTGAAACTTGTATGAACCAGATTTGGCACGAGGTTATGTGGACTGATAAAAATTAAATCCGGCGGAGTGGCCCACTTTAGAAAACCTCACTGTATAATCTCAAAATTTGAAGGTGCATTATACAATTTATACATTTCGTAGTTGAGCGTCGCAGAAGGTGGGATAGTAGCGAGAACACTGGCTGCGTGGCTGCATTTCCTCTCTGTATTGTGACACTTGACACTGATTCGTTGAAGGAGGAATGAAGTAGATTTCGCCTCCCCTGTTGTCTCTTTAAGGCGGTCGCCCAGCTCACTGATTAATGAGTGCGCCTCCGCCCCTAATGAACCGGACGTTTCCACTGCAAATGGACAGAATCTGTTCTGGTCCAGCACTAAACCAGTACTCAAATAAATCGAATTCGGGGCAGTCCATGACACTGGGCCAGTCCATGACACTGGGCCCGTCCAAACCCGATACGATTACTGTAATTTCGAAGAAATCGAATTCGGGCCCGCCGGCACCATGAACCTGTCCTAAACCTAACTTAGCCTAACTTAAAATCAATCTTTTCGGAAATTTTCCGAAAGTTTCTGAACCTAACTTAACTTACAATCAATCTTTCCGGAGAGTTTCCGAAAGTTTGCGAACCTACCTAACTTAATATCAATGTTTGCAGAAAGTTTCCGAAAGTTTCTTATCTTAAGTTTACTTAAAACAAACGTTTCCGGAAAGTTTCCGAACCTAACCTAACTTAAAATCAATGTTTCCGGAAAGTTTTTGATCATAAGCTAACTTAAAATCAATTTTTCTCTTGAATGTTTCCGAACCTAACCTAACTTAAAATCAGTGATTCCGGAAAGTCTCCGAACCTAACCTAACTTAAAATGAATATTTCCGGAAAGTTTCCGAACCTAACTTAAAATCAATGTTCCTGGCAAGTTTCCGAACCTACCGAGCTCTAGTACCTTAAAGAATTTGAATTCGGTAAACAGAATAATTAACTTTAATATAGCGCAGAGTAGTACGTCAGTCGGTGTTTTCAGTTATCAATCAAGAGAAGGAGTGAGATGTGTCTTCAGGTTTCCTTTTATTCACTTCTTAAAAGGAGACCGCACCCAATCCATGGCGAAATGCCCCCTGGTTAAAAAAATTCCGCAAAAATATGTTGTAGAACTTTTTATGCTGAGCAATATTTAGATGGACCCCAACGGCCTAAGTCGACAGGGGGACGAGATATAGCGCGCAAAAGCGCTCACATGTTGGACATGCCCCTCGTTTAAAGCAAATTCCGAAAAAATATGTTGCAGAACTTTTCAAAGCAATTTTTTTAACCGAAGGGCATGTCCAACATGTGAGCGCTTTTGTGCGCTATATCTCGCACCCCTGTCATCTACGCGCTTTGGGATCCATTTAAACATTGCTCAGCGTAAAAAGTTCTACAACATATATTTTTGCGGAATTTTTCTAACCGAGGGGCATGTGGCATGTCCAACATGTGAGCTTTTCTGTGCGCTATATCTCGTCCCTTGTTGACGTAGCGCTTCGAGGCCATTTAAACATTGCTCAGATGGATTGATAAAGCCCAACTTTGACCGAAACGCCTTACACCTTCACACAGATACCTACAGGAATGTGGATATAATATATATATATATATATAATTCCCGCCTGTAGGATTTCGCTAAAACTCGATATTCACCAGTATATTTTGATGCTGAACAAGGCTCAAATAGGCACTAAGTTTGAATGTTGTTTATTCACATTGAAGAATACATACAAACCCAAGAACCTTTGCGTCATTTGTAGCTTGCAGTTACTACTAAAATGTACCGTCATTGCGAGTCACGGGGATTTTACTTTACACTGCACACGCGCATACTATGTCCCTTATACATAGTATGTATGGAAACAAAATTAGCAAAGTTCTTAGCTTTCTTTACCTTCTCTTATGGTTACTCTAATACGGTTGTTGGTCTTTCCATTGCCGATGAAAGTGGAAACGCCCGATTGACTTTCCGGTGGCACATGTTACTCTGTCAAAAGCAAACTTCCAAACTTTTTTCTCTAAGAATTTAAGTTCGCGCACTTTCCCAAAAAACTGAAACATGTCTCATGATCTGATTTCAATTACTAATGGATTTGATTTGTTGCTTTGGATAACAGTAGTACGGATTATTTGGTTACAAATTTCTGTGGCGGTTTTCACGGATAAGAGACGGCTCTACGCATTTCGTATAAAACATCGGATTTAAATTATTCATTTAAATCATCCCTACCCTGATTAAACTGTAGGCGCACGGTATTGTAAATTGTATTTGAATACTTCTACTTTGACTAGCAAACAAGCCCGCCCTAACGCGGAATCAGCAACTAATTTTCTACACATTTCTGGAGTACATGTGCCATCATACGACCATTCAATATTTGTATGGCTCATGTATTCTAGAAATGTGTAGAAAATTAGTTGCTGATTCCGCGTTAGGGCGGGCTTGTCGGCTATGATACAATAATAACAACATAAAAAAAAACTTCCGAATTTTCCAAAAACCTGTACTTACAGGTTTTTTTATGATCACTCGTCTTAAAAGACTCGTCATTTCATAAAATCAATTTCCCACGTGATACTTTTTAGTAGATTTTCTAATGCATCGTTAGAAACTAAATTCAGCAAATGCGACTAAAAGTCCAACCCGACCAAACCGAAAACATCCCCGGGGACCGTTGCAAAAGTTCTATCGCCGAAATATTTTGGATTTTGACGTTAGGAAACGTTTGAAAGTGGCGTTTTTGAGGCGGTATGAGTAAACTTTGACATAAATGGTCACGAAATAGCGCCGCAGGCGACAAAATTTTGGGTTTTAGCCATAATATTTCTATATAGTCCGACAATTCTGACTATTCGACACAGTGAGTAAGGCGAAGTGACAATTCGACATTTTACAGTTCGACATAATGGCAACCATTCCTATATTTCAGCCTAGAATACGTCAAGTGATTTTAGAGGAACAACTATTATTACTACTGAACATTATTCCCTAACATACAGAACTTTGTAGTAAATGCATAGTAGCATAGTACATTGTTGGCTTTTCGTGTAATATTAAATTAGTAAAAGTTTCGTAAAATTGTATTGAATAAATATTGTTTACGAGTTCTAAGTATGCTACGCGATTTGAGAGAAGCTTTTTAATTGAAAAGGGGGGAAAGTAAGCAATTACCTGATTTCAACGAATAGGGGTTATGTTTAAGATTTTTAGGGGGAAGCGAAAAGATTTTTAGGGCCCAAAGTTAGCAATTACCTGATTTCAACAAAAAGGGGGAACGTGTAAGTTTTTTATCGGGAAGCGTCAATTGTAAGCCAAATATTTAACTATAGTGCTCGCATAACGAGTCTCCAGTATCGGGTAGGATACTGGAAAGCTCGAGTAGAGTCTCAACTAAGTATGAACAATCTCCATCCTATATATAATTGCGCTAACGGGCGGGCGGGCGGGCGGGTCTTGGATGTTTCTGCGTTCGTCAATATTTACTTAAGGGTACGGGCGCTAGGTTGTCAAGAGGATTGTATAATAAATAATAATGTGTCAATCCAGCCCATATAGTCTTAACTATGTAAATATTCAATACAAAATATAATATTTGTTAGTAATTTGAGTTTTTATGTTTGTCCGCGTGTCACATTCTTTGGTCTTCAGCAGATGCCGTCCAGATCCTGAACCCAGTGGGTTTTACCCACTGGGTTTTATTCCCTGATTTTGGGTTTTATCGGGCTTTATCTGGTTTTATTTTTATTTTATATTTTTTGATGACGCGCTGTTAACGAAACCTATTTCTACACTCTCTGGTCACATAAAATTAATTCATATTGATAGCATACCTCACTAATGAAAGAATAAACCGTTGTAACGGGCATAGCGAAATAGCGGAGTGTGAAAATGTGTGACATCAGAGATCACAGAAATCATGATGCTGACCAAATAGCAAATCATTGTGAAAACTTTTTTTTGAGTTCATAATATATCAAGTGGTTCATTCATTAGTTACTAGCACTTGAAGCCGGTTAGCCTTGAGCTTTTGCCCTTAAAGTGAACTCCGTTAACACTAAACTTCTATTAGAGAATCCAAAAATCGATTACTGGAAGCCATTTTGAAATTTGATGTTACATTATTATAATTTACGCGTATTTAAAAACATATATATTTATATTGTAGTGTTGCGTGTTGCAGATATGAAAAGAATAGTTGTGCTTTCTTAACGTACAACAGAGCGAGAAGTGGAAAATTGTATAAAATTGACCTAGAGTTCAAATCTCTTCTACTGCAATTTGCATGTAATATTAATTTGCAAGCAAATTTATAAAATGCAAGCACTGTAATATTAATTTTATATGTCATGTTAATAATATGACAGAAATCCGTTTCACTCGATTATAAGAAACTGGGTTAAACCCGATAAAACCCAAAAACCCATTAACCCGTGGGTTAAAAAATAAAACCCAGGTTTTTTCCATCTCTGTTGCAAAATGGTTTCCACAGGAACGGTTTCTACTTGCTTGTACGAATACAATCGGTATACAGGGAGCAATAGCACTAGTAGTGATCGTAGCTCCGGCTTCCGTTTATGTCACGTAAACACAATAGTTTACGCAGGATTAGATCCGATTTTTTACACCAAATGTTTGAAGAAAATCACAAACAAACTGTAACATTTACATAGGTATAATATTATCTTTCTACCAGGTCCTAAATGAGTTTCCAACAATTCCCCCCATTCAAATGGAAACAATTACAGTTAAAGTCTAAATAAAAGGGATAAAGTTTCCCGAACTTTCTGAATAATAATTATTATTTTGGAAGTTCGGTGCGAGTGTGTTTCGCCCGATCCAACTCCCAATCTTTTGCCGTATAGGAAGGAACTGTTGGGCTAGAGCTGTCCATGGCGAGGAATGTCAGGATGTCAGGAACCCGGCTCAAATTAACGTGGTGTACCAAGGTCAGAGTCCAAAGTCCAACAGGCCGGACCCAGAAACTAGGAACTTAACTCTGAAATTATGAAACCAAATGTATCACCCAGTAATGAAAGGCTAATGGAAAGAGTGAGGTTGCTAATATACCTTTTTACCTTTTTGTCGGAAAGTGTAGCCAGCCGGTTATGTGATTGGAGCTGGAGCAAGAGGAATCCTTGCTAAAATGGGACATGGCCCTAATGCATTTTGCACCGAAAGAAAAGAGAAAACATGAATCCACACTTTAGAATATTCAGAAAGGATATGGCACAAAGTATCCAGCAAATCGCCCGCAGATATATATTGTTCAAACTTGGTATACTTGTGAATCTCAGTACCCTGAACAATGTTCTAATGGACCTCAAAGCTCGAAGACGACACCTTGACCTTCTAACGCTCACATAGGGAAATAAATCGCTTTCAAATGGAATTAGCCAAAACTCGCTTTACTTATAGGACCTGAACAATGTTTAAATGGATGTCAAAGCCGTATGTCACCTCCTTGACCCTCTAAAGGTTAACTATCCTATTTACCCGGTTACAATTTAGTGTAAATATAGCATCAGCCAAATCTATCTCAAGGCGATTTTTTCCATATTTGACCTTTCAGCGACCCTTAGAGGGTCAAGATGTCGTCTTAGAGCTTGCAGGTCTATTTAAACATTGTTCAAGGTACTGAGATCCGCAAGTATGCCAAGTTTGAACAAAATCAATCTGAAGGCGATTTCCTGGGTACTTTGTGCCATATCCTTTCTATTGACTCCTTCCCGGAAACAGCAGTCAACAGCTGAGCCAAGTGCATTACCCGTGACACCGGCCTATGTAGATGTACGTGCTTCCTTCATGGCACACTTGAACTCAGCCTCAATATTCGGCTACTTATCCCTCTGGTTATTCATAATTGATGAAACTGCCATATAATGCGATAAAGAACTGCTGTGCTACGTAGGAAAGAATTACGGAGACTGATTAATGGTAATTGATTTTGGATCCCATTTTTAAGTGTGGCGGGATCCTAGTCCGGCCGACAGGCAGAAGTGAAAGGGTTTGCTGGTGTTATAAAATGGCAGCTCAACAACCTTTCAATGTTGTTGACATCCAGGCCCTTTTTTGCATATCATTAGGGCGGCCTTATTTAAAACCACATGACGTTGACACAAGCACTGAGTACTCACTGGTATGGGAGTTCCAGCAATCCATAACCATTTAGGTCGATTGCCTGCTTTCTCCTGGCCCAGTGCCCAGCACCTACGCTCTAAAACTAAATACGTTAACTGCCAGAGTTAATGATTGCCAGTTGTAGGGTCCTCTGCAGTTAAGTAAATCCTAATCCTATCAGCTATACCTACAGAGATTGAATTTCGTCCTTCAATTCCCAAATTACCTAGGTACTCTGGATTGCTGGATTTCTTGATTTCAGTTAGCCATTTCCAGTGTGTCCGCGGTTATCCAGGACTTCCCGTCGTTAAATATGCGTCTGGTCCTGGTCGTGCCAGGGAGGAGATGAGAGAGTGGCATTATCACGTTTTATTTGGTCCATCGTAGGAGTCGGAGGCGGAGGAGGCATCATGGCTTGTTTGATTCACGTCTCAGATAAACGTGGCCTGTCCTAACCTATAGCCGGGGTGGACCTTCCTCTGTGCCGTGTCTCTAGGACCAAAGTAACCTCCGCCACTCTAAAACATCTCTTCTATTAAATTCTTTCAAAGGCCGTTCCACTTAATTCAATTATTATCGATTCGGGTGTCCCTTCTCTACTTTTTAGCTGCCTCAGCCCCAAGTGCTATTGAACTTTTCTGACCACTCGCCTTCTTTCAATCTCCTGGTCTCACGTTTGTCTTACAAAGCCCCCTTCCTCCTAGTCGCATTAGTATTATTATACGACTCTCTTTGTCACTCCTCGCCCTCCATCTCCTCCACCAAATCATTAGAGACGTGGTCAGCATTTGGTCCCGGGAGGCCAAACACGTTACTCGACTCTCGAGAACTTAATCTGGATCAAAACAGAGCCTACGTTTTATCTTTTCCAGGCCAAAAATTCACCGATTCCTGCCCAAACAAATCCCATTTCTCGAGACCATTCCGGGAGGGCAGTTGTCCCATTTCGGTGATGCTCCTGCCAATCATTCGATTTTCGGTAAAGGGACCCGTTCGCATCTGAATCCAGATAGACTCCATGTCTGACTTAAGGGATAAGAGAGACATTCTCGTGTATACCCATTGTAAGAATAAGGCATTTATTGATGGGATGGACAAGCGTATTTGTGTCTGTAAGGAAAGGGATTTAAATGGAAGGGAGAGCCTGGAGTTGGACAAAAAGTTTGAATCTAAATGGTGGTGGTGGTCCCTAGACCGAATACGCAGTTTCCAGGTCCCAGTATATATGTATATGTACTAGATACTATGTATGTACATATGTAGAACACAAAATGATGTCCCATGTCCTTCTCCTGTCTCCTTTTATTTGAGTACAGGACTTTTCCCCACTCCGCCCGCTAACACTAAGTGAAGGGCTGCTGGAATAAGTGAGTAACACTGCCTACACAACCTTAGTAAAAAGGAAAAATACAAAGATGCATTTATTTTGAGCCGGGGTCCCGCCTGACGCCCCACAACTTTCCTCCTCCTTGACACTGACAAACTGTACCTATTTAAACATGGTGATCGCCATCATCAAGTATACGGCCCCCAGAATGAAGTGTTATTCACATTTTCCGGCCCATTGCACCCTTCGTAGCTAGCTGAGAGTCGGTGAAGTGCCCGCACCCTACAATGTCTCAAAGAATAATTTAAACTACAAATTATTGTCGAGGAACGTGGGAAGGGGCGCAAGACAATGCAGGAGAACTGAGCGAGCGAGGCGAAGTTGTAAGGCTGAATTGAAATAAAACAATATTTCTCTTCCTTGTTTTCTCCCTTTATCCCAGTCATTCTCCAAGGGCTCTTTATGTGTGGATAATAGAGATTGAGGCCCAGACTCTTGTAATGAAGCAAAGAAAGCACAGTGGAGCATGATGACTGATCTCCCATTCTTGGACCCTTTCAATTTGCCCTTTTCCGCCAACTTACATGAATTCATACAAATTATTATGACTGACTGTACTTTCCTCCTTCTGTACGGTCCCCTTTACGGGCGTATTAGGATCGTATTCGATGTCATAACCTGACACGGGCACAGGCTACCAGGACAGACGGCAGAATCTTCAGCCATGCCCTTTTCTAATAAAATCACACGCTCCGAATTATTTGTCTTTATGGTTGGTCTTTTGCATCTACGGTGTGTAAACATATTCGGGCTACCCAGGAAATCAACTGATCTCAAATCCTTCCACTCCTAGGTTCTATGTAGGCTCCTTTTCTTCCCAAAGTTTTCCCTTCATTTTCATGTTAATGGAAGTGCCAGGGTTGGGCTGATTCATATTCAAATTCAGATTTTTCAGAACCTATACTCCCGCTTTAATCCGCATACGTGAGCCTTGAGTGCTTTCTCTAGATGGGAAACCCCTTAAAATGAGTTTACGCCATGAGCTACTTTATATTCCAAATTCAAGAGTGTGGGCTGCATGCGTGCTATAGGGCTTAGCGCCCTCCTTATACATACATACAACCAGTCTTTTCGCTAATAAGATTTTTGGATTTTCATCCCTTCCAAAGCCTGGAAGGGAAAGAGGCATGATGGCATTTCGATTCTGAGCTACATTATTATAGTCCAGAGTCCCTGCACAATAGTACAGGAGGGAATCACACCTGAACCCTGTTTTCAACATTATTGGCTGAAGCCTTTATTTCCGGATTTTTAAATAAACCAAGCAGACCAAGCGTCCAATTCCACGTCCCAACATTTCCAGAAGCTATCGTCGTTGTCTGGTGTACATACACTCTAGTTCTAGCACAACTTTTTTCTAGATTCTAGACCGTGCAGAACAAATTTTAATCATTCTTGTCATATAATATTCAGGTTAAACAAAGATTATGTATGTTCTCGTGCTAATTTCCTAACGCCAAAAATTCCATCTCATAGCTAACTTAAAGACTACGGATTCCTGAGTTTTTAAGAATACCAAGGTACTCAGTTACGTTTTGGTTATTCTTAACTCGTGAAATATAAATAATTATATGTAGATGTCGCCTTACTTTCGGTGGTTTGCTGCATTTACGGGATGACGCTTGACTTTATCTCGTTGAGCTAAGAGAATATCCAGTGATAAATCATTATAGTATCAGTTGGGGTTGGGGTTGGGAGGCCTTTGACAAAGCCACGTGCATCCCGACCCTTATAAGCAATTTGAAGCCGTAAGATGATATCCGCATATACGGCGCAGTCTACACATCACATACAGGGAACGAAACGGAAGGGCTTCGAAGTCCAGCACTCATCCAATGAATCCTTCATCTTAATCCAATTAATCTTCCCAAAAGCATTACACAAATGGGTGCAGAAGTGACCAATAAACGACCATTGTAATAACAATTACTTATATAAATGGGAACGCCAAGGCGCCTGTCATAAAGTTAGTCATTCTAGGCTCTGCCTGTATAGAAAGCTGTCAACAACGTTCTCGTTCTCGGATCCGACATCCGATAATATATCACTCTAATTTTATGAGTGTGATGATGCAGCAACTCTTTAAAACAAGCAAGGCAAACATGAGAACTTTTTGTATTATTTAATTGCTTGGATCTAGTCTAATAGTGAAAAGTATGAATATAAAAACGTAGCACACACAAACTAGGACTGGGACTCGGTTTCAATAAATTGATTTGATTATCGTGTAATATGAGCACTATCTTAGTTCGTTGTACAGTCGGGTCCATAGGACTATTTTTACCTCCCTGAGAAGTATTTTTACCTCCCTCATGCGCTTCATGTAACTGGTCACGTGGGGAGGTATTTTTTACAGCCCTCTAGGGACGTATTTTTGTATTAGCTTATATGCTAAACTAATTATGCTCATTAGCAATACGGTAGCTCCCGTATACAACAGGAGGACCATGTCCGCCAGTCGGAAGATCTTTGTGGTCACTCTGCCCCAGCCGTCTCTGATTTTCAAAATGTTTTTTTTTTCAAATTTTTAGAGATATTTTTTTAATATTTTCTCAGAGAGACACACTGCTGTGATAGGAGCTCCTTCTTGACCCCTGAAGACGATCATCATTCTATGATATGGTTACTGCTCGTGAGGAGCTGGCTGACTCTGTGAGAGAGTCAGCTAGAGCGAGGCCCTGAGAGCTGGCCATACTCGTCGTTTGTGACTAGAGTTTTCCCATGCGTAGCTTTTGTATTGTTTATTGGAATAAACAAGATTCGATTGTCACACACTCCTGCGTGGTTGCATTAAGTCTCCGGAGTTCTTTCGTGTTGACTTAGAGTTCATGCCGGTCATTAGGACCGGGCAGCTTCCCCTTTCTCACAGCTAGTGCAGCCGAGTCTGTTTGAGGCACTACACCTACACGAGATTTATAGAAATGTAAGAAACAGTTACCAGATCTCAAAACATAAAAATAAGAAATAGACAATGGTGTGAAAATGCAGAGGACGCTCTGCAGTTTACGGCCTGCGATCTTTATTTTATGTACATGTCACCCAGGAATTGGAGTATCTTCAGCATATTTTAAGCGCGTCTTATCGTGACGGCAAAGAGTTAGAGACTTTTAGGACGAGGGATACGAGATACGATTCTCCGCAATCAGCTTATCTATGAGCTTTGGACCGCGGTGTCACTGGATTAATCATATTCTTAGAAACTGGTAGGGTAGATAAATGTGTGCAGGGAGGAGGTAAGGCTGAGCCAACGTCCGGCTCCGTACCTTGATGCAATGCAAGAAGTGTTCTCCAACTTTCTCCTGTCACTGCGGTACAAGGTAAAGTGTATTCAATTGAGACTCAGATTCGATGCACGTATTCTACACATTTAACCCCGGAATTTGAATACTGACTTCCTGTACTTAATCAAAGGGACGCATTCGAATAGACGAGGATAATGGAGAACTGAGTTTTTGGGTTCAAAACATTGAATCTGTGACAATTCCCGGCGCACAATTGCTGGTATTGACAATTGCCGGCATGGACAATTGCCGGTATGGACAATTGCCGGCCTAACGCTAAATGGTGATACGTGTCTATTGCCTAGTAAACTGACTCCTATAGTTTCTGTGATCCTTGGTAATCTAATAAGTCATCTACCCAACCTAACCTAACCTAATCTAACCTAACCTAAACTAAATATAGTTTACTAGAGCCGGTAATTCTCATGCCGGCAATTGTCCATACCGGCAATTGTGCGCCGGGAATCGTCCTACCGGCAATTGTGCACCGGCAATTGTCCCATTACGCAAAACATTGGTTGCGAGGACCCCGCTCTGAATAAGTTTGAAGACTCATGCGCAAAGAAGTGACCTGCGCTTCAAACCATAATAGTGAGATTAAATGCCTGTACTACTGTATTAGGTCGGAGGCTCAGGAACTCTGGAACTGTGCTCGGGTTGAGGAAAAGAGCCTTTGCGTGATTGGGCTTTATTTCGCCCTTTGGTCAATTGGAGAGTGTGTTCCAGTCTTAGTCGTGCATGCCTTTAGTGGAACGGAGATGGAGTTCCGAGTCCCTTCAGGGGGAATCCCGCTCCTCAATGACCTGATGCACAAGAAGGCTAACGAGGGTTACTAAGTATTAAACTATTGGAAGCCTGTTGAAGTTAAAAGACTTTAGTCAATTACCAAACCACAGTAATGTGAAATTTAACGTACTAGTTCATATTCAAACTTGTTTTTAAACTCTGGTAAGTGGTAGGTATCCTGGTTCCAAGGTAATATTTTAAAAGGCTGCCATTTAAAGTGTCACCAATTAAAAGGAAATCTCTCACCAATTAAATCAGATTTCCTCACCAGGGTTTTTATCACCAAGTATCTTTTTTTTCTCACCAATTAAATCAGAGTTCTCACCAATTACACAAAATTACTCACCAATTATTTCAACCTTATTATGAGCAATCAATTTTATTAAAGACACGTAGTCATGTTACAATACAGTATTATTATGAAAGTCTTTTCTGTCTTATACAAAAGAAAGCGCAGAATAACGAAAGTATTTTCTGTCCTCTACAAAAGCAAGTACAGAATAACGGAAGTATTTTTTGCGTCATAGAAATACAGCCTAACGCAATTAACGGCCTAGACTCATATTATTGCGTAGGTTCTAAATATTAGATCGACCACATTGAAAAATGACTACTTGATCCTCAAACGGGGGGTCAAGTGGGTGGTAAATGACTTTTTATTACTTTTGCCTGAACATGACATGCGCGGTACATCAAAATCTTAGTTTGCACCTCAAGCGAAGCGTAGCGTACGGAATGTAACTATATGGTTTGACCACCTTTGACCAATCGGTGACCCACCGGTGATCCCGGAACGTCACCAACGGTCAGCCCGACCACACCATGTCGTGTAGCATGTAAAAATGATCGTACGGGCCAGGGGAGCACGAATAAATGTGCTAAACTGTTTTCAACTCACTACACCAACCAAATTCCGCCAGCAAAAAGTTATGCCCAATACGAAGTCCAAGTTCTGACATGGGATTTTTAGGGTCAAGGGGTCAGTACCT
>JAQFZY010001756.1:0-14039 GCA_034696285.1 Hypogastrura burkilli | reverse complement strand
TAAATCAGGTTCATACACGTTTCGGGTAGCCCGACTCCTTTCCTTAATGATTTGCTTACTCCCTGATTAAATTATTAGGGAAGGGGACGGGGCTACATGAAACGTGTATGAACCTGATTTAGCACGAGGTTATGTGGACTGATAAAATTAAATCCGGCGGACCGTCCTACTTTCAAAAAACCTCACTGTACATTAGAGCAATTAGATTTTTATTTACGAACCAAACGTGATCAAACATTCGAAATTAAAAATGAAAGATTCGTGCAACGGCAAAAGAGCATGAGAGCTTTGAGTTGGCGGTTGAGCTGAGGGGAAAGGAAAGGATAGTTTGGAGGAGACGTTTGAGATTGGGCTAAATCCATGCTGTAGCAGCGCAGCGGCGGTGTAGGAGCTACGAAAGCGTACACTAAAAGGCACTATAACTACTCCGAACCCACTTCCCACATGCATGTACGTCCTACTGACAACGACCGTTCTCAAAGTTAAGTAGGATATTCCATTCCTTACTGCGTAGTATGTAAATGAGTAGGCCTCTGCTTGTCTGGTACAACTCTACAACTCTGCGTAGAAACAGCTTACTCTCCATCCGTTTTGTTTAGGTTTTTTTTCGCGCTACAGAAATAAAAAATATCAGCATAGGACCGCCAATACATACAGTTGCAATGCAGTTGAGCGGGCTACTACATGCACATCTAAATTTCCGTATCCTGACAAATAAAGTTTTAATGTACTATTTGTATACTTGAGGTTTTCTGTACATTTTGCTTTAATTTCTTTGTTAGCTCTAATTTTGTGTTTGGTTTAACTCTCGTTTGTATTTTGTGTTCTTTGTTTTGTGTTTTGTGCACAATCAACACGGCTCACAGCCAGTGGCAGTCGCAGTATTATTAGTTATATCGTTGCTGATAGGAATAATAATACAAATCGCTAAAATTACATAAAATGTCAAACCAAATCATGTCAACACCAACGCCCAGCCCAGTTGGGAACAGAAAACTTCGTTTCAGTGACCGTGAGAAAGGTATAATATAAGTGGTGTTTACAATTAGAGTCACTTCAGGTCTCATTGAAACAGTTTTGCAGAGAAAATAATTTGAATAAGCGTCCAGCCTTTGTTGTTTCGTATCCCTCAATCGAGACTGCCTCTGTGTTCGTGTTCCAAAAAAGCCAATTTTATTTACCTATTGACCGGGCCACGGGTCAATACTGGTTAAAATCGGATAATACTGGTCAATACTGGTTAAAACCGGATAATACTGGTTAATACTGGTCAATACTGGTTAAAACCGGATAATACTGGTTAATACTGGTCAATACTGGTTAAAACCGGATAATACTGGTTAATACTGGTCAATACCTAAAATTCGCTAAAAGCAATTACTATTAGGCTTGAACGCTTTAATTTTTACAATATATTTATTGCACCAACAGTCTCGCAGAATTCGTAATAGTATGAGAGTATTCTATTGTAATTATATTTAATTAGATCACAAAACAAGCTAAGGAATGGTTAGGGATGAGATGAAAAATTAATACAGGATTGTTTATAGTTTATCATCTATTTCTTCGTCAATTTAGGAGTTAGGAGTCAAGACATTTCGACGTCTCGGTTTCGCATTGTCATTGTGACAAAAGGCTCTGAAACAGAAGGATAGTTTCATAACCTTGTCAATAGAGTCTGTTTTGTAACAAATTGGACCTATATTCCTAGTCTCAAACTATTTTCCTGAATATATCCCACTCTAAATGGTATAAATAATTGGCATTACCAATGCCGAATTCCTATACGGTTAAGTGATGAGAAGATGGATGAATGATGATGAAGATGAAGTTCCAATCTTCAAAGTATAGGCTGGTCTGGGTTGCAGGTTAGCACAATCCCCTAAACTTCAAAATCTTTAAACTTAAAACTCCTATGTAAAAAGAAGGAGACGGACCACAAGCAAAGAGATTCTGGATTTAGAGCCACAGGTGAACTATAGGACCTGTGCTTTATTTCCAATAGAGTAACTAGGAGGTTGAGGCAAGCCAACCTCAACCTCAACATCAACATGCGGTCCGGAAGGGATAGCACCAAAAACCAAAAACCTAACCTAAATAACCTATACTATAAATACTTATACCTATTTATAGGAATAGGGCAAGTTCACAGCAATGGAGTGAGCCTGAGAGCCAGACTCCAGGCTCAAACTCCACCACCCTGAACCAACCAAAAGGTTCCGCAAAAAAATAATATTTAGCCGGGACATGTTTCTTTTGTCGGTCTGCACAAAGCCATACGTAGAGAATACACGCTCAACAGAAGCCGTGCTCGAAGGTCACATGTACATTGGAAGTATGAGGTCAATAAGAGCGCTGTGTATAGTGTCTCGGCCTCTCAGACGTAGCCGCCAGTCGATTGGATTTGCTCTTTTCATTACCTCACTCAAGTATAGAACTTTTGGGGAAAACTGATGAATTTTTTGCCAAGAACGCTTCAGTTGTGATTATAAATGCTGGTGATTTACTCCTGAGTAAAGGCACCATCCCGCTGCTCCTGTCTCAGCAACTGTCCTGAAAATGTTGGAAACAATCCTCATTATAATAATGCTCTTAATATCAGTAACCAATTTTTGCACAATCAAAACTAACAATACCTTTGAATTTTGGAAGCAATAAATATACCACATAGAAAAATATCTGTATGGCTGTATCCATTCGCTTTTTAATGTCTGCTTTATATTGCCTTAGATTTTCACTATTTAGTTGTGTAAGCCATGAATGGGCAACATCGGCTATGGTAGCCTTGTCGGACTGCAGCTAAAATTAATACAATATAATGATTAAAATATGTGTACATGGTCCGGAAATAAGAATATTACGTAAGATACAGTAAGTACCTTTAAAATAATTTCCCCCATTGGCACGAGCAAATCTTGTGCCCCTCTAAATATTGCCAAACTGTTTACTGTTTCAGCTATGCTATCAGAGCAGACGCCTTCTATTTGCTCAACATCAATATATTTAGTTCTATTCTTCAAGTAAATCCGAATACACTCCAACTGACTGCTCCACCGCGTGGTAGCCGGTAACTGAGGAATGAGGCCTCCTTTTTGTTTTAAATAGGCCGCAGCGGCGTGATGCTCTCTAAAAGACTTTGATACCTAGCAGACAAAACAAATTAGTGAGCGGTTAGTATCAGTTTCTACAAACACATTGTAATCTCTCCAGATCTAAAAAGGAATGAGAAAGTACAGTAAGTAAACTTTAATGTCAGAACTACTTACTTAATTACACAACCAACCAACACAAACCTTTGTGATTTGGACTTCCAGAGGTTTTGGTATTATATCTTTAGCCAGTATGTTGAGCATATGAGGCGAGCAGCCATAAATTAAAAGGTAGGATACTTCTCAAATAAGATCAATCTCGTTTTTCTCATTGTATTGCAATTATCCGAACTTCCGCCAACAATTTTGAAGTTCATCTCTAACGCCATTTGCATTGCATCTTCAAATTTCTGTGCACAATATTCAGATGTTTTCTTGTTCTCACACTCAATAGTATCAATTAAAAATACGTTTCCTTCGCTCACTATGCGATAGGATTTGAGAATTATGGACATCACTCCAGCCATCTTGGATTAGGAATCCACTTTTATATTTCAATTGTTCAACAACTTGATCGCGCAGCTCGTTGTATAAAAGATATAGCAATTTTCCTTGTAGTTCATGCTCGGTTAGTGGTTCAAATCCAGGTCTAATCGATGAACAAAACGCCTCCCAAGTGTTGAGATTAGCTGCGTGGAAGTTCTTTCAAAAATTTTTCAAAGTTCAATGGAATCCGCGTGACCGCTGTTCTGATTTGATATAGAGGTGAGCTCATCTGATATAGAGACTGTAAATGATGTCGATGTGCCAGCAGGAGTACCACGTGAATTCTATTTTAGAATTCCGAAAAATGAGTGGGTGTCAGTCTGTGTCCAAGAGTTCCAGGCCGGAAATCGGAACCGAACTTGCACTCAGCTGCTCCAGCAGCATCAGCCTCTATCCCTACAAAGCACAACCTTCAATAGGTGAATGACCTCTATAGTTGCTATTATTCCGGGCCCGATTTGTATCTATTTTTTTTCGTGTTTCGTCGGTTGGAGACATTGGAATTGGATTTGTCGTTTATTTAATTAGTTTCACCAACTTTAATTCAGCTTTAGTGGACTTCGAGTAGGTAACTTGGAGTCAGGAGAAAGGGGGATTATCATTCCGTCTGACTGTAAGTTAGGTGGGTACTTCCTGTTTCGTACTTTGTTCTCTTGTTCATAAATTTCATAGTATAATTTAGAGGTATGGGAGGTGGTATGGCTGGTATGAGATATGGTATGGCTGGTATGAGGGATGGTATGGCTGGTAAAAGAGAATCCAAACAAGCCCGCGCTAACGCGGAACGAGTAACTACGTCTTCTAATTATTTCTCGGGTACATGCACAGGGATGGGTAAAACCCATGGGTCGCACTATTTTGACCCAGGGTCGTGAGTTTTTATGCGTTTTAATGGGTTTTAATAGGTCGCAGGGTCGCAAAGCTCAAAAAAGTTGAAGCACTATTCAACAGGGGGCCTATGTTGTGTGTATCTTCTTTTTTAAATTCTGATACACTCAGTCTTCCTAATTTTGTAATCTAAAGTTTGTTATTGAAGTATATCGTGTTTGAAAGTGATAGCTTATTATTGTATTCGAAACATAACCGTTATTTAAACGAAACATCTATTTATCTTCTTACTGTTCCAGTCCACAGTGAAATAATTAATACTAGTAATTTAATCAAGATGAATATAAAAAATTGATACCTACCTTATTACTATGTTTACTATGTTATAATTCACATTGATTATTGTATTGTTTGACTAACTAGATGTGACAATTATTACACTATTTAACTACTATATTAACCGTGAAATAGTACGTAGTGTGCAATGTTCCTGCATTGCCCTTATTGGTGTCCAAAAGGCGAAAGTGATATCGGTAAAATCTAATATATAACTTTCTTATGATACTTGGTATATGACACGTGAATTCCATTCGACATTATAGTTCGTATCAATCTTAAATATATACACAGCTGATCATATTGGTCTAAATACCGAATCTTAGCACTTTGGAGTACTGTTTAGGTTTGACATAAAATCAAAAATCAAAAATAATCGCCAAAATGAAACAGCTACCGTCGTCTGACTTATAGTGTGAACTTTGTATGACTTCTTAATTAGTATCACTGCTCTTCTATAAAACTACGTAAATACGATGAATTGGGATGTTCTATTCAACTAAATAAATCAAATTAAACCAATGACGTTCTCAATAAACAGTCTCAACTGATAAAAACCGCGTTCTGTAATACACGCGCAACGCTTAAATACGCCGGCAGGGGTATAGTGGTGCAGATATCATCCTGACCTAAAAGAGCTCTCCGGATTTAGAAACTTTTGTTATTCCTGTAAAAAGACAGTCAATTTTTTTTCTAATACGTCTCCATGGTATAATGTTTATGTTTATGTAAAGTATTAAGTCTTTGTCGAAACAAAGATCAATTTTTACAAGCCATACAAATGCATGCATTAAGTTTCCACTCGAAAAAATATGTAATGTAATATGTATGGATCTATGCATCTACATATGTTGTACATATGCAGCATGAGGCGAAAGAAATACACGAGGCAAGTAAGTGTATGAATTGCTTAAACAGAAGGAAAAAAAGATATTTTAAGTTCGATCATATAATCAAATACTAACATTTCCCTGTGATTATTTTTCTTTACATCTGTTTCCGTTTATGACAAAATTAGATAAAGAAAGGAGTATCAATTTATACAAACCGTACGAATGCATGCAGAACTTAGTTGAGTATAACATTTAACGCAATAAGGTAGACTAAATTAGATACAAAAACTGAGATCAATTTATACAAACTGTACAAATGCATGCTAAACTTTAGTTGAGTATAATATTTGATGCAATAAGGTAGACTAGATTAGATGCAGAAACAGAGATCAATTTATACAAACGGTACAAGTGCATGCAAAAAGTTAAATATTTGAGCAGTTTATGATTCAATAAATTAGAATAAATTAGACCGGAGTGACAGTATCGGGAAATATACTAAGATTTTACTGAGTCCGAAGTGACAGTTTCGGGAAATGTACTAAAGATTTTACGGAGTCCGGAGTGACAGCATGCGGAAATGTACCAAATGTTTTACGGAGCCCGGAGTTACGGCTTGGGGAAAGGACAGTAGCAGACTCAAAGGTAGACAGCTCATTCTTTTTCTAATACGTCTCCATGGTACTCTTGTTATAGTCCAGTATGTTGTGCTAAGCTTTTTTCAAGCTAAGCTAAGCCAGTGTTCAAAAGTTGGCTATATGTATATGCATTGGTTGCAGTAAATGCGAACTTAATCCCTAGTCGATAGAGGCGCGCACGGCAACATGGGGCAGTTGAGTACACGACTCACTCCCATCATAGTATAACTTGGAGTGAGTGAGAGTGAAAGAGAACCGGGCGGCGGCAGGTGAGCCGCCTCTCGGGTGTGGCTTATGAACCCACCACTCTGAGACCAAAATTTTGAACTCTATTTTCTCACTCCCCTCTAAATGTAGGAAAATAAAACCAGTGGCAAAAATTTTTTAATTTTTTGAAGTATTTTTTAAAACAGTGCATAGTCATATTTAAAAATATCATTTTTTGGGCATTTGTCGTTTTCCCATGGAATCCACTTGCGCACACGGCTCCGCCGCTTAGCGGGCTTGGCTCTACGTTTGGAACTAATTAGTACAAATATTTTCTTTAGTAAATAATTGATTACATAACTATACGAATGGTGTGATGCTAGATTTAAGGTATAATATATATATATAAAAAGGTATAGAGGTAAGATTTAAGAAATAAAAAAGAAAATAGAATGCTTTAAAGAACCTGCAGCGTCTAGCATCAAGAGTTCGTAAGTACTTGGTTTCTGTGACATGGCTTGCTAACATCACACAATTTGTATAGTTATGTAATCCATTTATTTACTAAAGAAAATATTTGTACTAGTCAAGCCCGCTAAGCGGCGGAGCCGTGTGCGCAAGTATAAGACACGAGCCGAAGGCAAGGTCGTTGTAATTTTGAATTTTTCCTGCAACATTATGAAATGAATGGGATTTCAAATTAATTTATCCCTCCGCTATTTGGTTATGCTATCAAAAAGTTTATTAATTATTAAATTATGTTTATCTCAGAGCTCTGATGTCTGATAGGAAACAAATGAAGTAAAAATATAATTATGATGATGATTTTGACACCCAAAAAGACTCCATGCCAAAGATACCAAACTTATATAGGAACCCTAGCGAATAACGTGCTGCCGTCTACTATTGTTTATGTCTTCGGTCTCCCGATTCAAGCGACTGTGAACTGTGTAATCTACTGTACAAACCTAATTAAACCCGAATCCGAGTCCTAAGTAAACCAGAATCGATTGTGTCTAGTAATAAGTACTAATAGCAGTGCGAAAAGCAACAGAATCCTTGAAAATTAAATAGCAAATCTATTGCAAATTGTGACCCATCGTATCGGACTTTGTTTCGTCGTTATTGTTTAAAACGTTTATTTAGTGCAAGATCCAATCTTGAAATAGGCTCCAATACCATAGTGGATTAACTCCTGCGCCGTAGAGTATTAGAGGCGGGACGATTCAAGGGTTTAAATCTATTTGAATTTGCTTTGAAGATATCTAATCTACTATCAGGTTTGGGTTTGGGTCAGACTCAAAGACGGCCAAGATACCCGACACCAACCTTCAAAACCGGGCAATCCGTTCGGTTAAATTAACATTTGCGAGGTGTGACAGTGCCAAGACCTGGACCTGGACCACGTAGAGTTGTGCTTGGGTGGTATGTCAAGTCAAAGTGATTTAATTATTCGGATCCTGGTTTGTTGTTATGGATCATGGAGGAATTAAAAGCGTCAACAAATCCCTTTAGGATTCTCAGAAAATGTCAACAAAAGTCTAAAAAATCCGTTGCTAGGGGACATGCTTTTGGGCCTTAAGGACCCCTTGACCCTAAAAATACCAAGGTCAAACTCAATCTTTGTATTGGGCATAACTTTTTGTTGGCGGGATTTGGTGGGTCTAGGATGAGAATTGCGATCAGCATCCGGCCGGCAAGCCAAACCTTGGAGTAATTTTATAATAGTTAGAAAAGCAAACAAATTCATATTTTCCCAGTAAAAATCATTATTTTTTTCCAGTAAAAGTCTTTTTTTTCCAGTAAAAGTCTTTTTTTTTTCAGTAAAAGTATTTTGTTTGCTTGTAAAAATAATTGATTTTTAATTTTTTTTTAATTTATGCATGCCGTATGCTCACACCCTGCTTATAGTACATGACGCAAGAAAACCATAAATTAACACATTGTCAGACCCGGGTCTGACGTCGGTACTTTGGTACCTCTATCCCGAGCAGTAATTTCTCATAGCCCCGAGCCTAACCGGGTTAATTCTCGTCTCGCTCATTCTTTCGATATTAATTATACATAAGTGTAATTAACAGTTGTAGGAGTAATTAATATTAGTAAATTAGTGTGTAGTATATCTTAGTCTGACATTGTCAATTCTCAGTGAAGCTCTAAGCTCTTCTTGACAGATCTTTTTTTTTATCTGCAGCTTGGTTGTTTGTAGGAAATCTCGGCTTTAGCAATCGCAATTGTTAACAACTGTATTACATTATTGAAATTGAATCAAGTTTTGACAACAGAAGATTTGGCAATAGGAGAAAATTCCAAACCACACATTGTACGTCGTTTCAAGAATTGGTTTGATTTAAGCCTTTCAATCTGTACAAAAGCTTCATTTGCCATTTGGATTCTTGTAGATCTCATCTTAAATTACCTCTCAAGTCGATCCCGAGTCAACTTGACCTCCATAACCACCACAAACAAAACTGCTGCAAACATTTCACATCCCTATTTAGTCGCAGTATGGATACAGCATTGTCACGCCGATTTTAAGGTGTCTTGTTTTGACTTTGTCAGTTGTGAACAGGTTCTCGTAGAAAAGGCTGGGTGCATGTTATATACAAGTACATACATATAATATCTGCTGTCTGCTGTATGTTGTCATAAAACACATCCCGGGTATTATATCTTTGAAATGAGGTAAACTATTTTCTTACCAACTTCAGTTTTTAAATCTTGCTTTCAGTACTTCTACGTAGATTACTGAGTTTCCGAGGTCGGGATTCAGGATACTACATATATAATGAACAATATGAACATGCCTATGTACTATGTACTACCTATTTGATTTCCTCGGTTTTGGTTTATAATGCCTAAAGCTTAATATGCATAAGATCTATGTAGTTTATATGTATTTATATACGATGTAGCGAAAACCGTTAAAATGTAAAAGTCAGTGGTGTAACGTTTCAAAAATTATGTTGGGGTTGTAAATCTTACCTGTTAACAGTGTTAAGTTTAAAAACAAGGTTCTAATGCCAAAAGTTGGAGACGCCCCTTTCTAGGTGTAGGTCTACCGTTACGAGTTACGATGTATCTTTAATTGAGAATAAAAATTCCGATGTACTGTAAAGTGTATGTATTTAAGTGATAATACGTATTTAGTACACATTTACTTACTACCTTTCAGTTTTCTGCTAATACCGCCTAAATTAACCAATCGAGTAGTGTACGTACACCTAACGTACCGTAGAAGTACATAGATTCGGCTCTATTTTTCTACTCTTATGCTAATTGTGATCCTCCGGAAACTTATTCTAAATATTACTCCTTTATGATTTCCCGTAGTCATACAATTCCTGACTAGAGCAGAAGGCTACAAGGGTTGTTGTTAATCAGCCCAGCCATTGAATGGCTTTACTTCTAAACGTGTTGCTCAAAAGTAGGCCGCACATATCAGCCCTAAACTTCCGAAGGTGAGGTTTCTGTATTAACCGTTATTTGGTTGGCTAGGCTTTTCTTAGTTAGCACGCCTTAGTTCGGGTAGTCTCAGTTTTCCTGTGTGTTACGTATTCAACCTCTTAATATGAACCTCTCAGCCAGCGCCAACTGACAGATTGGTTTGTATGTACCTAAGGGTGCGGAAAAAAATATTTTTCTTACATATATGGGGAACAAAATTTGATTCCAGATTTAGCTGTTTCAGGTCATTTTAAAACATTTGAGACAAACTTTTTTTTTAAACGAAGTTTTTTCGCCCGTTTAACAAGGTAGGTGCTTGGAAAAAAATCTGGCAACAATTCGATGAAAAATATAGAGACAATAATTGTGGACCACGTTGTAACTAGTCTTTGTTTTCCGTAACCATCACCTTCGGTGACCCCTGACCTCGGTAGAGTAAGAAGTGTTGAAAACAGAATAAATATAATGGGTGGAACCCTTTCTCCTTATGGTTCCGGATATTCGTTCTACTAGGGTCTGTTGTTATAAGTCTTTGCTTGAGCCGAGAACTGACTTTATATTGTTTTTGTTTGTTTTTAATGTTCTTCTCTTGTTGTTTCATCTCATAGGAAAATGGATAATTCCATTACCACTGGATTGAGGTCGCTAAACCTTGGGGCAACAGGTACAGGGAGGACCATGCCTGGTTCTCGCATTCTTGAGCCTCTAGTGAAGTCCGGGCTGGATGAGAGGGAGTATCGCGGTCTTCAGTTGGCTAATAAGATGCAGGTGCTCTTGATAAGCGACCCAAAGACTGATGTTTCTTCTGCTGCACTTTCAGTCGCTGCGGGTAAGCCCTTCAATTGGCTCAACTATATGAGGTCCGAGCTCCTAAGAATGGATTTTTCATTACTTTGTTTAATTTTTTAGGGAGCATGATGGACCCGCCAGAGCTGCTAGGCCTTGCGCATTTCTGCGAACATATGCTCTTCATGGGAACCGAGAAATACGTAGAAGAAAATGACTACAGTAAATTTTTGTCGGAAAATGGGGGTTCCTCCAACGCCTTCACGGCCAGGGATCATACTTGCTACCACTTTAAAGTCTCTCCCCAGAGTTTGGACGGAGCGTTGGATCGGTGAGATATACGTAGTAAGTGCAACAGATCGAGCGTAGACTTTGTAATTATGAGATTATTTATTCCTCTTTTTCTAGGTTTGCACAATTCTTCATTAGCCCCTTATTTACCGAGTCATGTACAGAGCGGGAGGTAAATGCTGTAAATTCTGAGCATGACAAGAATATTCCTATGGATGTATGGCGAATTCACCAGCTTGAAGTTATTCTGGCTAATACGAAGCATCCCTATTCAAAGTTTGCTACAGGTTGTACGGCATGCTCTTCTTCTACACCATTCATGCACACGAGTTAATTATACTTGATTTTCAAAACAGGAAACCGAGATACACTTTGGACTAATCCTAGAAAGATGTCAATTGACGTTAGGGAGGCGCTTATGCGTTACTACAAGAGCACGTATTCTGCAAATTTGATGAACTTGGTGGTTCTGGGAAGGCAGGGGTTAGAGGAATTGCAGAGTATTGTTGAATCAAAGTTCGTTGGTGTCCCAAATAAGGATCTCGCTCTACCAAAGTGGTCGGAAAATCCTTATGGCCCCGACGAACTTCAGTATTGGGCCAAGTTGGTTCCAACTAAAGACTTACGACAACTGCAAATAATGTTTCCCATACCGGACACGATTGGATACTTTAAGTCCGGAGTTAGTTTTTTGTTGAAGTACTCAGTCATAGAATTTGTCAGCTAATAGTTGTTCAGAGCTAACGAAATCTATGTTTGGAATTCACAGAGTGAAGTTTATATTTCACATCTTATTGGTCATGAAGGACCGGGATCACTCTTATCCCTTCTCAAAAGTAAACATTGGGTAAACAACTTGTCCGCTGGTGCTAGTGTACTGACTCGTGGAAACTCCATCTTTAAGGTCGTCGTGGATTTGACGCCAGAGGGAATCCTAAATACCAAGGATGTCACTAAGCACATTTTTCAGGTACCAGATTTGTTTATATGATTTGGTCTCGTGAATTACACTTTCCTCGTATTTTGGTTACGTAGTACTTGGCCTTGCTGAAGTCAATTGGTCCGCAAGAGTGGATTTGGAGCGAGACGCGTGACATGGCTTCAATAATGTTTGAGTTTAAAGACAAAGAATCTCCGCAGGGTTTGGCGGTAGACCTGGCTGCCGCTTTGCACGTGAGTGACGGTGGCAGGATTGAAATGCCAAACGACTGCTAGATTTGTACGTACTATGTATTTATTTCAGGATTATCCCTTGCAAGATGTTTTGAGCCGAAATTATCTCTTTACGGAGTACAACCCAAATCTAATAATGCAAATACTTTCTGCGATGTCTCCTCAGAACTGTCTGTATGTTTACCACTCCCACCGAGTTCAACACTCATTCCAAACCAGCTCAACAGCTCTCCCTCTATTCGTATTAGAGTTTCTTGATTAATTTTCTTTAGGATGATAAGTGTCTCTCGCGACTATGAGTCCATAGCCGCTAACGATCTTCCGTTCTATGGAGCGAAATATGCCAAAATGAAAATAGACACAGAATTCCTGCAGGTAGACGCCTTAACTTACTAGTTACCACAGTTAGTTAATGATGAGTACTGCTGTGGATTGCGGTTGACGGCGTCCCTCCAGGCTTACTATCTACTTCAGAAAGCCAAATTTGTATGCGGGTTAATGTCTATTTACAGAGTCTGGAAGCATGTAAGCCACATGAGCGTTTTCATTTACCAGCGCCGAATGCCTTTATTCCTAAGGCATTGAATTTGAAGGATCGAGACGAAAATGTAAGTTTGATTTACAAACCTACTATACGAGTGCTCTATCCAGGGGTGCAAGATCCGCCGCAAAATCGAAATTTTCCTCCTGCCCAAAGATTTATTCATACTTAGATCACCTTACAGAAATGTATTAGTTTGCATTAAAATGTGATCATTGAAATTTTCTCCTTTATCTTCTTTTGCAGAACCTTACCGGTTATTGTCAAAAATTGTCGATTTTTGGTCCCCAATTCAAACAAAAAATACACTTTTGAACCACCTAAGGTCACAAGTTAAGTAAAAAAGGTCAAGTGTTATATATTTTGGACATCCCCATACAATAAGCTTTCCAAAGATATCTCACTTGTGTTTCTATGACGGAATGACCTTTGGACCTATGACCTTTAACCCTGCCATCCCACTATAAAGGCATGATTTTTTTTTATGATTCTATTATATGCGTTATACCTACTCTCGATGCTATTTTTAGATCCTGTTATCAGGTTCTTCAACTCCGACACCTCAGATATAAATACAAATCTGGGGCGTCGGAGTTGAAAACCCTTATAACAGGATCTACAATTTTTAGCATCCAGAATATGTAGTATGTAATACTAATTAATAATTTTCTTCATGTGCCCAATTCATACATGGAAACCACGTACTCCAAGGGCCCCCGAACACCCCCCTTGGCCTTCGGCCAAGGGGACACCCCAATCCGGCCGAAGGATCACCGAGACGATTCAGCTGGGCCGAAGTCCCAGCTCCGATGTCCAAAACTTGTTCCGGGACACTTGAA
This sequence comes from Hypogastrura burkilli, assembly GCA_034696285.1. Taxonomy (NCBI): domain Eukaryota; kingdom Metazoa; phylum Arthropoda; class Collembola; order Poduromorpha; family Hypogastruridae; genus Hypogastrura; species Hypogastrura burkilli. The sequence continues at coordinate 485 of JAQFZY010001756.1, read as the reverse complement.
TTGGGGTGTCCGAGCTAGATCGATGCCTAAACTTGCTCTGGGACAATTGAATTGGGGTGTCCGAGCTATATCGATGCCTGAACTTGCTCTGGGACACTTGAATTGGGGTGTCCGAGCTAGATCGATGCCTGAGCTTGCTCTGGGACACTTGAATTTGGGTGTACGAGCAAGATCGATGCCTGAACTTGCTCTGGGACACTTCAATTGGGGTGTCCGAGCTAGATCGATGCCTGAACTTGCTCTGGAACACTTGAATTGGGGTGTCCTAGCTAGATCGATGCCTGAACTTGCTCTGGAACACTTGAATTGGGGTGTCCTAGCTAGATCGATGCCTGAACTTGCTCTTGGACACTTGAATTGGGGTGTCCGAGCTAGATCGATGCCTGAACTTGCTCTGGTACACTTGAATTGGGGTGTCCGAGCTAGATCGATGCCTGAACTTGCTCTGGGACACTTGAATTGGGGTGTCCGAGCTAGATCGATGC
>JAQFZY010001755.1:0-14043 GCA_034696285.1 Hypogastrura burkilli | reverse complement strand
TATGAAACAACATGGTAATGTAACTCCCATTCGTGGGGATTTACCGTGTATTAGATACTAAAAAATTGTAAATCAAACCAAACTCATCAATGATTCAATAAATAAATAAAATAAATAAATAATGTAACCCTAATTTAACGGATTTCATGACTTGGATCTTGCATTTTCCGGCAAAATCTATGAATTTTTTCGACACGAAATAAATATCCCATTTAAAGTCACCGCAATAATAATTGGGCTTGCACTGCCCACATTTAATTTTTTAATAGAAATTACTGTACTTATATGTGTAAGTTAGTTTTGATTAAGTAGAATTAGATGAGAGTGTTTAGATAACGCAGGACGTAGGACGTGGAAGCATAGCTCGAATTAAAGATTCTGCGTGCAAAGATTGTGCCTGTGCGTGCCTAGTCCCTGATTAAATTGTCCCATTCCATTCAATTTACATTTTCCGTGCTAAATGTGAGGATCTGTCGGAAGACCCAATCCTCAAGAACTAAATATCCAGTTCCTAAAAAATGGTTAGAACAAAGGGCTCAAAGAGCCTCGTCATGAAAATGGAAATATTAAGAGGGCAGCCTATCATGACGGGAAGATGATAAGTTCTGTACAAGAAGAGGCTCCTTTTTTCCGCTCAGACGTCTCTAAACGACTCACTCTCAGTCAGTCGGAGAAATGTGTGTGACTTGAGCCAATTCTATGGATTCCTTTTTTGTTTAGCTTTAAATTACTCCTTGATTACTGGGCTCGGGTAGTTCCCTCTCTGTCTCCGTCCAAACAGTTAGCATGCAATCCGGGGAATCCACACTCAGCCCATAAACATAAATTTAATAGGCTGAGAAACCTACTTAATGTCTTAATAGCCTATTTGTCGGGCCGGGTCCGGTGGAATCTTGGAATTCTGATCTTTTTCAGTTTTGAAGCCGACATTCGCAGAGCTACAGATCAGATCTTACCTAAAACTATGGTGGAGTTGAGGAATTCGGAAAAATTGTGCATGGGCCTAGGTAGGCTGAAGTGTTTCCAACAATGTTGGGACATATAATCCGAGAGTCATCCTTTGGTTTTCATCTTCCTTCATGGTTTGGGGATTTTAACGTGCATCCCAAATTATCCTCTTCTGGTCCAGACTCTGTGAGAAAGTTCCCTCCTTTTAGCCACGCAGCAGTACGCGTAGGCACATAGTTACCTTTTACCTGGCCTCGAGAGCTATTCCTATTGACTGGGAACCTGAAGAAAGTAAAACCTCCCATTCATTTGAAGGGAATGCCTTTTAGAAGAATTACTACGAAATTTCCAAGGGATCCCACATCCCACCCTTAGCCCGGGATCCTGTCGGTAAGGTTCACACAGGAGACACGAAGACCTGGAGGCTTGTCCGCTGGATTGGTTCCAGGCCAATTCCAACTTTCGTACAATGGCCAGAGGCGGACCTATCCAAAAATACGTACACCTATTCTGATTAATAATTCAATTTAGATAACTTGGAAATTATATAAGAAACTGTTGGATGTAAGATAGTCACCTGAGTCTGAGTACATAATTGACGTGGCCAGAGTTGACGTTTGGGACTTTTATTCTTTGTAGCTATGAATAATTGTAGTAGTTAGAGGAGCTTACCTACACCGGCGCGGACAACAAGAACCTATTCACCTGGCCTCACCTTTAGCTCTTTCTTGACGTAATGAAAGGGACGGTGGTCTTTATTTTCGGTCTTCTGTCCTCAACTGGCATGGCTCACCGTTCATATTTTTATGACAAGATTTATACTACCTGAGGACTTTTAGTTCAAACCTCACCTTAGTCGACTCACCAATTTGTCATACTGGATTCCAAAGGCTACGGGCTACGGACCCGCATCGTCATTTCCGGACTACGTAAAACATACCCAGCCTCCTACTGTATAAGGCATTATATTTAAGTAGGTAGTCATAGGCAAACTCCGTTCTCCCTTTCTCCATTTATTGCATGCAACAATCCAAGATCATATTGACGTAACTATTATATTGATTATTGTCTTCCTAAACCAAGATTAATTTAGATTTGGCATGGCTTATTTGAAGCTCGGTTAGTTGAGACGAGGTTAGGTTAGGTTTGGTAAGTTGAACTTAAGTTAGGTTAGATTTGGTTAGCCAAAGGTAGGTCAGGTTTGGTTAGTTTACTCCAGGCTATATTTGCGTATTTGAAGTTAGGTTCAGCTTTGTAACGTTTTGTTATTCCTAAAATTAGGTATTAATTCACTTATTTTTCTTTCAGAGTAAGTTTGGTTGTTCTTTTGAAGCCAGGAAAGTGTAAGCAGTTTTCTTTTATTCGTTAACTACTATCCGATACACATTGCTCACGAGATGACTCACTTCACCTATTTTGGCTACTTACCTCATTCTCCATTATTTTCTCGAAAATTGAATTTTCTTAGTATGTACCTATACAGAGCTATGTACATAGTACACGTACACACCACATCCTTCTTCCCGAGATTCCCTGGACTCAAAAAAGGGGACTATGATACCAATGGGTTCTAATTGAATGGATTTGAGGTACCTACCTAAGTAAATGAGGCCTAATTCATTAGTCCTCCATGAGAGCCTGTGAGTCCAGCAGCAGGCTCTGCTCACATAACTCTTGTCCAAATCACGAGAAGACTCCGTTTTTTCATCTCCCTCTCTCGCCTCTCAGGCATTCCCGTAGTAAATGTGTGTAAAATAACTCACCTGTAGACTCTGTGCCAGCCTCAGGACTCCGCGGCCCAACAATACAACTTAAGCAATGCAATACATTGTTGAGTTCTCAAGACCAAGACGGGCTCGGACTCGGAGGATGGAATGAAAGCACAAAAAAGTGCCTGAAAAAGCTCGGAGCAAAAATCCCTCTTTGCCTTTTGTAGTAGCATCAGCATCAGGAGGATCAGTAGTGGAAGAGGCAGGCAGATCTCTGGCCTGCAACCTGCAATTCTGAGTCCCTTCACCAGGTAAGTCAGTTGGGGCTTATCCCAGCACCAGCAGCCACCCACACCAAGCCAAAAAATCACGTCTAGGTTCCTCACCTTCCCCTCCGGAGGCCCAAGGAATAGTCAAGTGCTTCACGTGAGCCCGTGTGGACGTCTACTGCCTTACGCTTACGCCGATTCACCCAAATCAAAAAATCGTGGAGGCTCATGCTGAGGCTTCAAGGTCAAAGTTCCGAGGAATTGTGGAAGTGAGTGACAAGGATCAAGATTCAGTGATTTTTAAAATTGGGAAAGATTTGGGAAAATTAGGCTCAAGGAAAGTTCCGATTCCCTCCCCGGCGTCCCCCCTGCCAAGCCAAGCACGATAAATCTAAATTAGAAGGATCTATAGTATTGTCTTGGGATTCAGGTCCCTACTACGTTACGTGAAACACGGACTGAGTGATTAGGCTGGGAAAACTACCATTTTACCGACAAGGTGATCCCTGTACAATATTAGTGTGCCTTATTGTTCTGAAAAAGTGGAGAATTCTTGGAGACACAAAATCGGTATTTGGAGTGGACTTGGATTGATGTAAGGAGCTTCTCATAATTCTTCTCAGCGTAATACAATTAATTTGGTTCAGGTACCAATAAAGCTTTTACCGGAAAATGCAAGTAGTTCATTCATTTGAATCATATTTCGCTACTAAGTCAGGTTGGGCTTGGGTCACAAAGAAATTTCTTATTCCGCTAAACGTTATAGTTTTCCTACCAAAATATCAATTTCGTGCAAAGAAGTATTGTATGAGTTACTCTGGAGCTAACAAGCAAAGCTGGTCTCTATTCTATACATTTGGAGTATACCCACACTTATTGATTCGAAACTGAGAGTGACAGTTGGTGAACAATGGGCATATTTGTCCTCGTCATCAGGCCGAGGCCTATTTGTATCCCGAACATCAAAACAATAGTTCCCTGTATTACGTAGACTCGACACGGGAGTCAAGAGATATATTAGCCCGTTCCCTTCTCTCTCGTGCCGTTGTCATTTATTCTGACCAATTAGGTGGGACTATGAATTAATCAGGTTCAGGTCCTTCTGAGCTGTTACCGTCCATACTGCTGGGCTAACTGGTACAGTGTACTCTATATCGTTTAAAAATAAAAGCCGCAAAGTTGACAGGCCCCGAATTTGGAGAGCATGGACGTATAAGGCCCGGCCCTCGTCTTGCCTCACCGACTTTAAATAATAATAAATCCCTTCCTTTGTCCGCCTCTATTTACTTAATTAATAGTTGCAAAAAGTGCAGATTGGGACTGGGACTTGGATGGGAGGATATGGAAAGGGCTAAGTAGGTGGCGGCGGTGGGGATGACAATTGGGCTCTTGAGTCATGGAGAGCCATGACATTTAGAGGGGCAGATTCTATTAGTTTCCCTTTTTGGACCTACTCGCTAATGTGGGGATAACTCAACTATAAATACTATTATGACGGGGACAGGGGCGGATTTATTTCAAATTGTGCATGTAAGTGCCTCTTACGACAACTTTTGTGGTCGCAGTAGCCCTTATTTAGCAGTCTAAGTAAGAGCTCTTTCTAAATGGCGCCTCCTAATTTGAGCTAATGCTAATTTTTTACTAATTTGTGTAAGCTCACAATAAATGCCCTGGGCTTGTATAGAATTTATAGACTGGTATTTAACCACACTCAAATTCACTGGTTTCTGTGAAAAAAAAAAATTAGCCTTACCGCTCTATACCAATACCAAATAAATAATCAATAACATAACACACTCGAACCAAGAAAACAGTCATTTGCATCCAGAATAATTTGGGTGGTTGAGTGGTTGGTTGGTATCTCCTTTGTTTTTTACGTGCCATAATAATAGTTCAAACGTATATTTAAATGCAACCATCAAGCTACTGCATACTAGGCACTTAGTCCCACTGTGGATTTTGCTAATTCTTAGGCTACTGAGGTCCCGACACAATTTAATGCAACCTATACATGCGAACCTGGCGCAAAATTTATTCATTACAAATTATGCTGTAGTACCTACACTTGTTTGTAGCTTACACCCGTTAACATTAAAGTGGGGATACTTCCCGGGGGTAACTTTAGTTGGATTTTGATTCTTCAATAATTTCCTTCGGGGGAAGACTAAATTGGATAAATGTTGTTTCCCAGGATTCTTGAACACGAGCTTTTAATTGTGAATCCCAATCAAGGCCAGCCCCTCATCATCATAATGCATAATAACCGTTTAAAATGCGAGAGACGTTCCTCTCGAATCTCGAACCAATAACAAGAATTGGTGAACTTCATAAATGGTCCATTATACGCACCTTTCCCTGTACTATCGACACTCTGCGCCATGCCCTGAGTATATATTTTAAAGGTAATGAACTGGATTTCCACGTACGCGGAATGCGGGCATATGGAATACGGAGTGCGAGCCTAGCAATAGCTGGATCCGTTCAGCTAGTAATTACTCTTGCTCAGCGGCCTCAAGGCAGATCAATTCGGTAAAGATCAGGTGTGTTCTAATAATTGAGTGTATATGAAATCCTTTGGGTTGATCAGACTTGAGCGGATCTGTAGGCACATAAATATAGCTTATTTTATTTTGGATAAGCATACTTGTTGCAGATTCGGGAAAGTAGACATTATGCCTTCACTTGCCAGTTTGAGAATTCTCATTTAATCAATGCAAAATTTCGTATTGAAATACAATATTTTACTTCTCCCAAAAGGTTGGCTCTAAACGAAAACATGTTCTTTAATATATTAAGCTTGTACGAACTGCATCTTTCACGGAAACTCTTAAAAATTTCCAAAAATTATCCTTGTTCCCACTTTTACTTTTTGAATATTTCATTTTAGATTTCAAAGAAATTTATGCACATTCCATTGTAAAATAATTATACCATTAGAAGGAGCATAACATTTTGGTTTAGAACCAACCTTGAGCACGAAGGAACATATTACTATTCAATATTAAATTTTGCATTTGAATTCACTTTCCAAATCTGCCCAGTGGGTATAACCCAGAATGTCCAATTTCCTAAACAATCTACAAGATATTAATGACTTTGTGCGGGTTAAAATATAGATTTTCCCGGAAAATACTAAATGCAAGTCGTTAATTCATTTTAATAAAGATTATGACTGTCTTTTGTATTAAGCTGTATTCCGTTAATTTACTCTTATTAGAGTTAACTTGCACATAAAAAAACCTTACTCTGCAGAAAGTGACAGGTTTTTGGTCAATGTCAATTTTTTGTCTTGAATTTCCTCCTAGCAATATTGCGTTCATTGCATGCTTGTACAAAATTGACGGGGCACGCAGGCCGGCATCCTATCTGTAGATACAGATCTCTGGACCTGATTCCACTTTCGAATCCATAGCATTACATCAGCCCTTCCTACGCCCCAGTCCATCTTACCACATAAAAAAATCCACTTATTACCATTATGTTGATTTGATTACTATTTTATTCAATTCACATAATCATCTCATCTTGTTCAGGACCCTGGGCCTCTCTGGGTCCTCAGTCCCGATTGACGGCAGCCTACCAAATGCCAATGGTAATGCTGGCTGAAGTTTATGGGTGGAAATTACATAGGAAGTGAGTGGGCCTTTCGCCACTCCGCTCCAACTTCCCATAACTCATAGGAGCGGACCTGATTGACTCCGGGCACTACTCTTCCTAATCAAGATAATGTTTCACGGAGCAGGCTCAGGTCCTCTCCCATATCCAATCCCTTATTTGACTATCACCAAGTTATGGTCACTTTGAGGCGGAGGCGGAGGCTCTCAGGCAGGCAACATTTAGAAGAGATTCAAGGAATTGAACGTATACCTCTGATTTCCGATCTTGTCACAGCTTCCCATAGGTTACCCAATAGGAATTGGAATGGGCAGGATGAACCTTGGTACTTTTACCAAAATAGGCACGACTCTCCTGCTGGTCCAGAGGGAGGAAAGTGTATCATGTATCCATGTACTTGTTGATCCAGAGGCCTACCTGTTCTCATTTGGGTTCCCTTGACACGAGCCATAACTTAGACCTAATATATGGGCATGAGTGATTTTTTCTTAAATGTAACTAATAAGGTGGAAGGGGGGTATAGATTACAGTGTACAAGTCCTCCCCCCTGTCTCTACTATAAATTACGGCTGGGAGGCTGATTGAGATTCATAACCCGGGTTCCGAAGGCTGAGTTCCAGAGACGGGCCCCACCCAACCTCAACGTATTTATATCAGACCACAAGAACGGGCCAAATGAAGTCCTCCTGTCCAGTCATATGTCGTAAATTGAGTCTATGGCAAGCTGTTGAAGCGTTGATGAATAGCTTGGAACTTGGAACAAGCCATTTAATACTTGATGTGGGATTCGAGCCCTATTTGAGAAACGTTATACTCAGAGAAAGTTCCCGGGTCTTTATTTTAAAAAAAATATATTTTAAATTAACGTTTTGTAGCTGTTCCTTGAAGTATTTTAATTTTTGAATTTTGGATCCAGAGCTTTTGGACAGCGTATACGCACATAGTATGGATTGGTATTGCTATTAGTAGCAGTATATACTTAAAAATATGTGGAAGCTATAAAGTATAATATAATGAATACTATCATAAGCATTAAAATTTATAGCCTAAAATATATAACCTTTACACTCTAGAGTAAATGAAATTCGTTTAGTTCTGAATTGTAACCTGCTGGAATATCGTGTAAGTCGGTGTCAGCAAGGAGATGCTCACCTTTTCGTCGTCACTTTTACTTTTTTTTTAACATCTAGACGTTGATAACCCGAGTTTTAATAGATATTAAGAATGCAGAAAACTGCAGCATTCTCTCAGATGAGGGATTAAACCATTTGAGCATAATTTCGGAAATTCCCGAATTATCAGCTACTCTGTGCATTATAAGCGTTGGAAAGCATTGGTTTCATTACCCAGGTGCGTGAATGCAGGTACAGGTGTATATGAATTTGACCCCGGCCTGAACACCACAGAGGAGGTTCTGGAAAGTTTGGACTTCCGTGAATGGAGGCCATAAGTCCAGATGGCTGGCCCTTGACCCCGTGCCCTACGACATGCGGCCCCTTTAAGCTGGATTGTTATTTGGGCGTTCGGGCGCGAGCCTTTAGAGAAAGGCCTTTCCATTCTCCCTTCTAACCTCCTCACCTTCTCCAGAAAATGAATGTGCATTATGTCAAGGGAGATCCTTCACATATTTATCAGGCCGGAATTTAGAAGATGCCCTTAAGGACCGGTTCCCTCTAAGGCCGCTTTTTTCCCGTCCAATTGAGCTCCAAGAGGGCCTTAGCTCTCTCCTCCTGATCCTATGGATAGACCAAAACAAAAGGGGAATCAAGTGATTATAATCACGCGGCTCCGTATAAATAGTTTCCTTATAGGTCCCGGCCCGCCTATCCTCCGAAGAATAATGTGCATAAGCACCCCTCAGACTTATATGGAATGCTAGGATCAGACAAGGATAGAGCCAAGGCGGACTCTTCCCAGGGTGTGTTCCGAGGATCCCGAATTCTATCCCACTTTGAAAGAGTCTGGGTCCTCACAAGGGACTCCTTCCAACCCTTAATGCAGCTCTAAAGAGTAATTTAATGCAGGCTGCACCTTACTAATGCATTTCAAGTCACGCCAACCCGTCAGCGCCATAACACTCTCACATTCGGACTAGGGAGCTTAGAAACTCAACAAAGGGCCAGGCCAGGGATTGAAAGGCTAAGAGCCTCGTATTAAAAGAAAACTGAGTTCTGGCGAAGAAATACTGACTTTTCTATTAAAAAAACATCTGGCTTTCCTGGCTACAACTTACGAGCTAACCAAACCTAATCGAATTTTGCTTAAGCTTACCCAATCAATGCTGTGTGAGCAAATAAAAGTTTTAGCTTTGTCTAGTCTTGGTTAGGTTAGCTTTAATAATTTTTGCTAGTTTTTGTTAGGTTAGGCTTTGTTACTTTTGATAGATTTGTCGGGTGAGGTTTAGTTAGTTTTTGTTAGGATAGCTTTAATTATTTTTACTATTTTTGGTTAGGTTGGCTGCTTTGGCTAAGTTCGGTTTTCTCAGCCTCGCTTTCACTTAGTTTTGGTTAGGTTAGTGGTTAGCTTTGCTTAGATGTGGTTGGGTTTGGTTAGGCTCGCTTAGTTTAGTCAAGTTTAGCTTTGGTTAGCTTAACATAGAACTGGTGGAAACTCTTGAGTCTATCCAACAAATTATGTCAGTTTCATTTACATGTCGACCTAAATGCGGGCTTTACAGTAATATACTCCTGAATCCCAACGCTTAAGTGTTAACTGGAATTTGGGCCTGTCAAAATTCGGGGCGGGTCCGAATTGAGGGCGAACTATTTTAAAGGCTGGATCCTGAGATCCTGATGATTCTGACCCTTGAGTCATTTCCCGTCCACGACACGGCGGCTGCCGTGCCGGAGCATATCCAAGTGCTGATTACTTTTATGATTCATTTATTTTAATGCTCTTTCCCCTCCTGTCGTCTCGGCAGGAAATCAATCAGGCTCACTGGAAGGCAAATGGTTGAGGAGGTAATCGATCTCTCTCCTTGATACACAGTACGAGCCCCCATATTAAGCCTGCAGTAAGGATGCCCCTAGTGAGCCTCTTCTAAGTAACGTTGTAATGGGCCGGACGGATGGTAATCCTAACTGTACTCCCGACTACCATACAATTTAATATCCGCTTGCATTTCTGATGCTTCACCCCGGCCAGTAGTAGTGGTGGGTCTATGTGCCGCGTGACCATTGTCATGTCCATGTCACTCCCGTCCCTGACCAGGCCTAGCAGTTTAGGAGATCTGTTCTCAATGGCAAGGCCTCCAACGCTATAACTCAGGAAACCGAAAAAGTGCAAGCGGCGTAATAAGGTGCAGTAGTAGTGCGGTGGGGAGCTTATTTAACAAATCTGCGCACTCTTCCGTTTCTGTTGCAAAGGAGTCTAGTCAAGCTCAAATTATACTTACGATTTTGTGTTCTGAAATCTTTAGGAAATTCGCCAGTACGGACTATTTATTCAGTTTTGAAGGTCGAATTCAAGCAATTCAAAAATATTGGAATTTGGAATTTACTATTATACTTATTGCTATAGCTGGGATCTAAACAAGAATTTTTTGCACTATCCAATCGTGCATATGTTCTACAATGCAGTATGTAGAAATTCAAATATGTTCGGAACAAGAATACTTTATTTTTTATTTCAAGTAATTTTCAATATGCATATGCATCGTAAAGGGGCTTTCGGGTTTAGAACCATCATTTAGCCAGCAGTAAAATAATAGATTTCAATAGGAAACTTTTCATTATTGATTCAAATCGTATTCCCAAATCTCAAATCCCAAACTGACGACCAGGCACTATGCATACTACCCACTTTCCTAAGCAACTTGCAACATTCGCATTATGAGCCTGTCAGGTGAACTTTCACATCACATGTCAACAATATTAAGTATTTAGGTACTACTTAATACTCTATTCTATTTGCCAAAGAGATCAACACCTGATGTCACCTTAATTGTGGAGTATGCCCTGTGCACATTATATCTGTAATCTGTAATTGTTGGAGGGACATTATGTTGATGAATTACGGGAGGAGGTAGACCGTTTTGGCACACGCACCTTTCTCCTAGTAATAATTTATTTATACGCTGAGGGGTGACGGAGACGTGGAATATAGGTTAACTGGATTTAAACTTGGTGTGCAGTGTATGCGTGAGTACAGTTATAGTGAGTGAGCTCTCGATCGACTTGATCTTGTTCGCAAGACCAAGGAGTAATGATGGGCAGGTCTGATTAATGAATTCGACATTGGTGGGTCCAATGAGCCTAATTTGCATCAGCCAATAACTCGGTACAGTTGTATATTTGAGGCTCTGACACTATTAAACAAATCATTACTGATTATATAGCCATACTGACTTCAGGCGGGCCTCGCCTCGGCTGACATATGGGTGGTAGTGATTTATGCCTCCTATAATACGCCTGGCCCAGCCCCGGCCTCCCTAATTATGATAGCAAAATAATCCTAATGATCAAATTAGCATAGGCCAAAGTCAACGGGTCCTAATGAATGACCGTAGTAGTACGCTGCACCTAAGTAAATACTCCTTTCAGCTTTTTGAAAAAAAAACGATTCTCTTAAATCATTAATTCTTCTTTTTTCTCACAAATAGAAGATGTTGTTGGTTTACGCTAGATGGCGTTACGTTCATGTTTAGCTGACGCTAAATTGAGCTACGTTAGCTTAGACTAGATGGCCAGGCTAGTGTAGCTAGATCGCGTTAGGTTAGGTTAGGTAGTTTGATTTTGTCCAGATGAAGTTCCGCTTTTTTAGACCATAGGTGGGGTTATGTTAGTTTAAGCTTAATTGTGTTAGGATGGTCCAGGTTAGATCCTGTGAGTTAGTTTAGTATACACTGGATGGAGCCACGTTTAAGTTTAGTTTACGGTAGATGGAGTTCCGTTTTTTTAATTTATGCGGAATGGAGGTATGTAAATCTTTAGTTGACGCTCGATGGAGTCTTATTTGTTTATTTTACGCTAGATGAAGTTAGTTGAGTTGATGGTAGATTGAATTCCGTTAGTTTAGACTGGATGTGCTTACGTTATACTTTATTTTACGCTAGATGGAGTCACGCTAAAGTTTAATTTGCAGTTACTTAGTTTAGTTGAAGGTAGATGGAGCCAAATTAGTTTCGGCTAGATGGTGTTAAGGTAGTTCAGTTTAGACGAGTTGGAATTACTTTAGTCTAATGTGAGGTAGGTTCGTTTCGTCTAAATCGAAATGTACATAGATGGAGTTATTGCAGATAAGTTTAAGCTGAAGATGATGTTAGGCTATCAGTATACTTTTAGTACTTTTAAATATTTAAGAGCCCGAATGAATGAATGCGGCTTGACTGGAACATGTATCTGGCGGGATCTTCAATCCACGGAATCCCATTTTTCGGATCCAGGTAAGGGATCGATGACAGAAAACCGCCTATTAGGACTCAAGGTAGCAATCTTCCCTAAATGATGTGCTTTGTAACCAAGTTCGGCCTGGGCTGGGGGGCCGGCTCCATTATTTTGGCTATTAACCCATGAAAAATCCGGCATTTAAAGGGAAAGGAAGATAAATGGGCTCTTAAGAACCGAAAGAACCACAAGGAGAGACCCCAAGATTCGGCTAGATCCCAAATTCATTGAAGAAGTAGGAGGGATCTTAGATATTAATGGCAGGTATAATACATTGGAGGGCGGTAAGGTACTCCATCACTACACAGTTCATCATGCTTTGTCTTAAGGGTATTAGCCTGTCCCTAGGAGACGAAGGTTATTATGGGCATAGGCCCCATGTACCGTATGATAAATAATTATTGGCGTCCCTCTCCTCGTCTCTTGTCTGCTCAGTCTGCTCCATATGAGAGACAAATGGGCTCGTAATGGGTGGACGGGATTTACCATTAGCCAGGCAGAGACCTTGTCTCAGGCTCAACAATTCCATTGTTGGTCAAAACTTTATAATCATACCTTGGGATTGTGTGGGACAGGGGAAAAGAGCCGCTTGGCCGGAACCTCCGTTCATTTTGCAGACCTGAGTCCATTGCACAATTAAACAGGGACTAAAATATGGATATTCGTGCTAAGTAAAGTCTCTCTAAAGCATTGCGATTTTTTTGCTTCCCATACAAACTGAGGCTCTTTAACTTGTGCGTTGTGCCTATTCTTCAGCAGCTTGTTTGCAAAATATTAAGCATATGTTAGGGATTCTTCTTCAAATCTGAGTATTTTGTATGCCGCCCATAGGCGTTTATACCCTTTTTCAATTGTACTGTTTAGTAACAAATATTTACTCCAATGTACAATTTTTACAATTGAATATTGAACTAAAGTTAGGCTTTTAACAGAAGAATATCTAATTAAGTCACGCCTACATTGAGCGTTTTAAATTGAATTTGAATTTTTGCTAATGCTTGAGTGTAATTTTTTTTTAATCGCGACATTGGTAGAAGCATTATGTTTTCTTGAAAAGTAGGTAAACACTTTCAAAGGTTTCAAAGGTACATTTTTTAATGTCGTGTGCAGAGTTGAGCAAAACCGTAACATATATAACCCAATCGCGATTTAGCCTTAAATTTGAATCTACGCGCTCTTCCATTGGCGTCTATGCTATAGCCGACTTAATATAGGTCTTGCGTTCTTACTACTAGTAGTAAGAGGCCAATGACGTTATAACATACTTATGATTATCAGTAGTTGTTGAAATCGTGTGTAAAGTCAGTACAGACTCGCGGATAATTTGAATAGCACAGACCTCAAGACTCTTCGTGCACCCTTCGTATATTTCTCGTAAGGGATTTTCTTCGGGCTGTAAATGACATATGCTCTGCCTCCTGGTCTATTGTTTAAATTTGTAAACCAAAAGGATTTGGTTTGGAATGGAGAGCAGAATAGGGGATCGGAATGATTGAGTCCGTTTCCCTATTTTCCCTATGCAGTTCTTCCATCTTACAATGACTAACTAAATGAAGAGTCATCCCGGGGGATTTGGCAGAGGAGGCCTAGGCGAAGTCCTGGCAAATGATCGAATTAAACTTGGCGAAAGGACATATGATCGATTTTTTGGAATAAAAAATCGCTATGGCCGAACCTCTCTCTCCTTGATCTAAAACAATTTGGTCGAAAACTTAGAATTTATCTACAAATGTAAATTAATTAATACAGAATGGAAAACACGGTTCAATGGATCGTTATTTAACAGTGTTGAAGCATAAGAAAAGAACCAAAATTCGAGTAAAACAAAATGGATTATAACTTATTGCTTGTTGCCGGGCTTAGTGTATTACTTTTCCGCAGGGTTGTATGTATAGACGATATTGTAATATTTTTCGTTTAGCGCTCTGTAATTCTTCCGTGCTGCTTTGCTAATTCGGGACCCGAAATTCACTCTACTTAGTTTTCTATTTTCTATTACAGCTTCCATTAGCTACTGCTTTATACCATACAAGTAACGACTTCGCCTTCGGCTCGTGTCTTATACTTGCGCACGCGGCTCCGCCGCTTAGCGAGGTTGGCTCTACGCTTGGAACGAAT
>JAQFZY010001754.1:0-14045 GCA_034696285.1 Hypogastrura burkilli | reverse complement strand
CTGAGGGGGATTTTTACCCCATGTGACCTGCATTGACCCGAAGAGGGTCAAGGAGTCAAGATACGACGGTTGTGCCCATAGGAACGTTGTTCAGGGTGCAAAGTTGTAGCGAAGTCTATCAGAGGCGGATTTGCCATAAGCTCAGTGCCTCTTCCTTTATGTATTACACATCGCATGTTGTAAAAAAAATATGGCATATTCTGTGCACATCGAGCATATATCGTCCATATCCGAGCATATATTGTGCATATTTTGACTGTTTTTTGCATGCATATATGCGCATTTTTTGACCTTTTTTTCGTGCATATGCCCCGGTCTTCAATTATTAGGTAGGTACGTGTTTTCTACTCATGGTAGTCCTTACTCCGTGCCTAATCAGTAAGGAGCGGGTATCCACATATTGCATGTTTGTGCTGACCTGGCCTGTGACGCTGACACTTCGGTTATATCCAGATCAGGTCACTGCAATCTGATATACCCCTATTTTTGCATATTTCGATGTTTTGGTGCATATCTGCATATTTTATGTAATCGTGCATAATTTTCAATTTTTCAGAGCTTTTTCCGGTTGGTATATTTTAAAAATACTTAAAAACATATACATGCACCATATCTTCATTTCCTGCAAGTTTAAATCGCGTTTCCGTAGAGAAACGTCTTAATTTTTGTCATACATACAATTTTAAGTAGCAAATACATTCTCCCGCCACTTTAAGAATGTAAAACAATGCTTTCAAAAAATATATTTTTTTAAAATATTAAAACCAAGATATTGCGAAACTCCAAAACCGTCCAGGCACGCAAATACATGCAAAACAATGGTGATATTTTCTGCATATTTTGGAAATTTTCCGTGCATATATATGCGCATATTTTGACCGTGCATATACGTTCCTTACTTATCAGTATGGAACGAATTTCGACATAAAAGAATATTCTTATGACGTATGACTTTTGCAAATCTTTTGCCAGATGTCCACGAATTCGGTCAATACGACGTCATATATGCAGTTTTATTTGACATATTTTAGCATATTTTGAACTTTTACGACATAGAACCATATCTTGCGGTTTTTGCGTTTTTAGTGCATATTTAAGGGAAAATAATTTTTTTTTTTTTAAATTTTGGTGACTTTTTATGCTAAAAATTATAATGTAAATACCAAAACTTCAAAAAATTTGCGAAAATACTTAATTTGTTAAATATATTAATAGATTCGTGCGCGTAAATGCGTATTTCACACATTTTTAACCCGCCCGCTGAATAGTTTTGTTGTAGAGCCGTTCAGTCTTGCTAGAAATGCTTTATATGCAAACTCCCCCAATTTTACGAGCAAATTTAGAATATATGTGCATATTTTATCAATTTTTGCATATTTCTTGTTTTAGCTGTGCATTATTACATATTGCTGGGTTTTATACGTAGTTTTTCCAGATTTAAACAGCATATTTTGTGTTTTTAAGTGCATGTTTTGCGTATTTTACACTGCATATATTTGCTGCTTATTTTGACACATTCTTACTGCATACAAACCGCTCAATACTTATCAGCATAGGAGTAGAGAAGGTAGTGATTTCCTCAACAAACTTTATTTGGCGTATTATTTAAGGCTTCTATTGAATCTTGCCAAAAAACATAGAATCCTACCCAAACTAACGTTATTAAAATCTAGACGTTCACACAAGGCTATTACACAATTCATGCTTGGTATATGAATACGCACATTTGAGCCCAAAAATTTTAGCTCTCCCACTATTACGGAACTAAGTCCGACTCTGACCGCAAACGCGCCTCCCTCTTGCCTTTGGATGGCCTCGATCAAAGGCCTCAGCTCCAAGTTCCTCCCTACCTGCCGCTGCCCACATTTTCAAATTCAATTAGGCCCACACCAATCTGATTAACGTGTCAAATGACATTGAGGCTGGACGTGTTTGATGTGCCGTAGAAGGCCATGTCGGCACAGTATAGAGCGCTAGCTAGAAATTAAGGGCCGGAAATAAGATTTCGTGGAAGGGAAGGAAGGGGCCTCCCAGGCCGGGTTTCGGGTCCTACTAATTATAGTACATGGGCATAATTGTATTTAGATTTTAGGAGGCCTAAGCCGGCCCTGCCCTCCTTTTTCCAATTCCTAATTCCCCCGAATCCTCCTTCCCTCACTGGGTTTCAAATCCTGACAATAACAATGGGGCTCCAATTCGGGAAAAGTCCAAAGTAGGACGCCTTTCCTAATTCAATTAATCAAGGGGATGACAATAGTGCTGTAGAGTAGGCTTCTGTTCTCCCAATTCCAGAACAGTCCCGGAAACAGCTTATTGTATTTAATTGGCTTGTATTTTTCGAGGAAAAAATTAAGAAGAGTTCCCTGGGAAACTTTTCTCATAGGACAAGGCACCTAATACACACAAAATGACTGCCTGCTAGTTTTTCCTAAGAAAGGATATTTTTATACAAGGAGATTCTGATTCTGAACGAGGTTTAAATGAGCATCAAATCCGTATCTTGACTCCTAGACCCACTACGGGTACCCAAAGGTCACATTAAAAAAAATGCCCATTTGTCACGTTCTGGTCGAAATTTGGTATACTGACCCTTCATTTGATGCTGAAAAATGTTTAAATGAGCATCAAATCCGTATCTTGACTACTTGACCTGTTGACTTGCTCCAGGTCCCCTATATGTCACATGGGTAAACAATCAGATTACCCAGGTATCTACCTCTTCGGGTAGGTACCAATGTACCCGACAAGACCCGATCCAACCGCTACTGTTTCTAAGAAATCAAATTAAGCGCCACCGGAGCCACTGGCCCCGTGAAAACCGAACCCGAGCTCTATTGACTTAAAGATTTTGAACTAAGCCCCGCTAACTAATTTCAAATGTGTGTCAATTATTTGCTTTAATTAAATCCAGAAATTGTGTTCATATATCTTCCAGCGTATATATTAAGATTGGAAACAATAATTTGGACCGATTAAACTTTTTGCTCGTGCTTGAGATATTTTTTCCGGGAACAGGTACAAACTCTATGTATTTTTTTCCGGTACCTACCTAGTCCATACGTATGTACCTATGTACAGTGCATTCTATTCATCCCAAAAAAGGTAAACAAAAGGTAAGTATTTATTTTGTCCCGAAAAATAGAGACCTCCTACAGTATTATCGTGGCTTTTGTGATTGGGGAAGATTAGCATGTCAAGATCAGGTAGTGAGGCCCTGGTAAAGAATTGGGCCCGTTTTCTGCCCCGTGCTTCTGGCTCGGCTCCGGTGAAAGCGGAGAAAGTTGCCTCAGCCCATTTTGGGAGTCGAGAGAGGAGAGGCAATTACATATTTAAATGGGGCCTAAGGAGTCGTATGGGGTCTAATGAAGGGGTCCTTAGTACACAAAATAGGAACGAGACTGATTTTGAAATGAGGAGTACGTTTTACATATACATAGTTACGAGGACGGAGAGCGGAGTCAAAGGAGAGCCTCAGCCTCACTTTTCACTCCTTTTCCTCTTGACATGTGAATGAGCGCTCTCATGTTAGCACTACATTGAGCCTTACTGCGTAGCGGTAAGTAAAGGACATCCTTTATTCATCCCCAGCCAGGGCCATGACTTAGTAATACACTCAAGGATGGAGTCCCATTCCGTACCAAATTCAAGCTAGCCTCGGACCCTTACAAATAAAATAGGAGAGGAATATTTAAAAGATCACCAATTAATTCCAAATCCCTCACCAATTAGAGCATCCTCACCAAGGCTTTGAAATATTTCAAAAAATACACCGATTATTATTGTAAAATTAATAATCTTCCGCTCATAATAAGTGTCAAATGATTGGTGAGTAATTTGCTGTAATTGGTGAGGAAATGTGCATTATTTGGTGAGAGATTTCGTAGTAATTGGTGATAGTTTAAATGGCAGCAAAAATAAAATGTATTTCCATGTAGTAGAACTACGACGAGGAATGCATTACAAAATGGCAAACATTTAGCCCAGGGAATGAAAATAATAACAATATCCGATACTCAAAATGGTGAATTTTAGGGCCGGAATAAGAATATCTTCCAGGTAAGTAAGAGAATTCCCGGTAACGCTAAAAAATAGAGCTCGCCGGTGAATATATATAATTTTCCCAGAATAAAAATAATACGAGCCCACAAAAGGAGCAAGAAAAACGTTTCGGCAGATTTAGATTTTGAGGAATTTTTCTGCCGAAATTCCGTAGAATAAATTTTTATGGCAAATACAAGATTTTTCCCTGTCCGAAATTATTAGCAGATAACGGATTTACAGTATGCAGAAACAGGTGAAAATGGATTCTTTTGGTTTCTGTAAATTCAGTATTTTTTGAACCGTTATCTGATCTCTAAGCTAATCACTAATCATTCACTGACGTAAGCCTTCTGCGTAAGCCCACTTAGTCCAAAATTGATCTAGAACCGTAGAAGGCACTCGAATGTCACTCTAAAAATCAAAGGCGACTCCTAATTTGACTCTTTCCCCAGTACAATGGAAATGAGAGTCATGCTGAATTTAGCCCATGCGAATGAGAATCCTACTACAAAATGTCCCTTGACAATCAAAGGAAAGGGGAATTCGTGTGCTAAGCAGATTATGAGGATACGTATGCAAAATGGAGAGGTTCTGAACTGGTTGGAAAATGCTTGTGGATCTCAACTTGGTCCTAATCCCAGAGAACAGAATGAAGCCGGGCTCAGAGGACTAAATAGTAGTAAAGTAAGCTAAAAGAAGGGATCCGAGAAATCCCGAACTACGAAACAACAGTAGGCCCTCTAATTAAGGTTTAAATCTAACTAGTTATGGGGCTCCCTGGTTTGATTGGGAACATTTGAGGAATTAGTGAGCTGGGTGGATTATAACAATGCCCAAGTCCTATAGGCGTTATAATGGCCTGGACACATGCAACATGCAAGTTAATAGTCGGCTTTTGTGAGGCTCTACAGTTTACCTAGGTACATTCATAGATATAAGCTATAATCAACAAAACTATTGACAAATCTTACTCTTTTACTTAATGAATTTCATAGTTTTGTTTAATGAGGAATTTCAGGTTTATGTGTCCAGAAATTACCAAAAACGAATTATTTCTCAGAGTCAGGTTTCAGCCAAACCTCTGTAGTGGTTCCAGTTGGCCTAACATGTAGTAAGCAGAACTTGAATATTTATTTAAACCTAACTTTTTTACGGATAAGGAGACAACCCTGCAACCCTGGATCTACACCCTGAGGTCATCATAAAAATTTTTTTTAAAAAATATTTCTACTCGTAGATGATAAATATTTGAGTTAATATTTCGGCGTTTTCTCGTAAATAGTATAGTATTCGCTATTTGATACAGACGTCGAATAAGAAAACAGCTTTTCTATGCGGAATGTGTTTAACTCAAACTTAGCATTGATAATTGGCAATTTGGCGACATATTTGTAACGCAAACCATATAATAATCAGCACTTTGCAGGGGCATTTGAGTAATAGTGTTTCTCAATGTCACCCACGAAACGTGTCCTTCAAAAGATATTGCACTAAATACTTCGTAGTAGCGTATCACTTCGAACTTCAGATTAGATTAGTCTAACAATTATAAAATTACAGCCGATTTTGCACCATCCGCAGCCTACACGTCGCATTTCTCAACGTACGCCCATCAAAATAATCCCAAAAAAAGTTGTGCCCAATACAAAGACCAAGTGTGAATATTCGATTTTTAGGGTCAAAGCGTCATCCCTTAAAAACTAAAAAACATAGCTCCTAGCAACAGATAGTTTTTAATTTTGTTTACATTTTCTAAAAATCATTTAGGAAATTGTTTGCAGTTTTCCTTCCTCCAAGGTCCATCGCAAGATCGCAACCCACCAGAATACACAAATCAAAGCACCAGGGCACTAATTACAACTCAGGCTCACATTTTTCGGGTCCATGGGCGTATCCAGCATAGGCTTTTTGGGGTTGAAAACCCCCCGAAATGTCGGGCCATAGAGATGTATTACGGCTAAAAGCCGACATTTTTTAATAACGTCTAAGTGTCCAATAACGTTTAAGTTTGCTCATATCGCCTACAAAAAGCCATTTTTGAACATTTTCTAAGGTCAAATTGCGGGATATAAAACAACTTATATCCCTCTTAGCACAGAATATGGCTTTAGGCTGAGATGAAGCCGTAGGCTTCATAGGGCAGGTGGCCT
Organism: Hypogastrura burkilli; assembly: GCA_034696285.1. Classification (NCBI taxonomy): domain Eukaryota; kingdom Metazoa; phylum Arthropoda; class Collembola; order Poduromorpha; family Hypogastruridae; genus Hypogastrura; species Hypogastrura burkilli. Next base: position 7,854 of record JAQFZY010001754.1, on the reverse strand, counting down.
TCAAGCGTCAAGGCGGGTTAAGGTATCCACATCCAATTGAAAGAACATTTGTCCTTGGAAGAGCATATTTAGCAAACCGTGCGCGTGATATGAATGAATCATAGGATTTGGCCTCGTGCCCTCCTCTCTTACTTCAAGTACAAAAATAATCTCGGGTCTACTGTAACCGAAGCGACCTGGTCAGAAGTAATGTGTCTAAAATGTAGATGTGCATTCCAGTCCATCGGACCTGAACAGTTCCCACCGGGACCAAATTAGATCCTCGTGAAAAGCGTTATATTTGGATACATAAATAGGTCCCTCATATTTGTAAAGTAAACTATATAAATACCTCGCTTTCGGCTCGTGTCTAATACTTGCGCACGCGGCACCGCCGCTTAGTGCGCTTGGCTAGGAAAGAATTAGTACAAATACCGGAATTAATATTAGCACGTATTAACTCATGCCAGCGTTACATGTAATGGAAGATGATTAGGGGCGAAATAAGATGATCCCTGAAAACATACATATATTATGAAATTAATAAAGAGTAGTAGATTAATTTCTTAGAGATTCTTCTTGATCCTTGTTCTACTGGAGACCTTTATCTTACGCTCATTTAAGGTGAACAGAACGTGTTAGACCGGTTTCTGTTATTAGTGGTGTCTGTTGACTCTGGGTAGTCGTATTAAATCGTAAAATAAAAATAAAATAAAAATATATAAATAAAATTTCCTAAATCTAAATCAGTCCTTTAACATGATTCATCTCAACACGTTATCAACACGAAGCTTTAACCCTTAAAAGGTTAGACATCCGAAACCATCCAACTTTACAAGCCGTGGTTCTGACTGACAATACGAACTGCTATAAGTCTAGACTTAAGACAATAAGCCATCTTACTGACTGCACGGAACCATAACAAAGGGACCACTATACCGTAAAGGGTACAGGTTGCTCTGGGGCCGGACGAGATCGGAATCAGGATGGAGCCATGGATCCGTGTAAAAAGCAGGCGACATGGCTTGAGCGGCTGGGGCATGTCGACTTCTTCTCCCTGCGGAGGACAGCCAAGTTAGATGCGGTGTATAAACTCGACGACCTAAGTGAGGAGGATCTCCGTGATTTGTGAGGTACAGTCTACCTACTCCTCCGTGACTATAGTTGAAACAGGTCACTATTTTTCAGGAGAATGGCTGGATGTCTACCTGCATCAGGTCAGTGTAAGATCCCACCATGGAAACAAGTACTTCATGCTGGTGGTAGATAGGGGATCATGATTCTACCAAGCCTGTACGATGAGCTGTAAGAGAGAGATCACACGAAGAGTGAGAGAAGCCATGGCCTTTGTGAGCTGTAGGACGGGCCACACTATGAAGGTGATTAACTGTAAGCCTTGAATCATAACAGACAAGTTCATGGACTTTCTTACAGTGCGAGCCATAGGATAAGCTCCGAATGCTCGAGTCAAACCCAACAGCATTGGTCCAGTGAAGCTGGATGTCAGTATCATTCATGAGTCTGCTAAGCTTCTGATCGCTCTTAACCACGTTGACAAGAGGCTCTGGGATCAGGTCCTTGAAACTGAATGCTACACGCGTAACTGAATTGCCAGCTCTGTGGAAAAGGATAAAAACCCTTTTGAGCTGCTTCACGGGAAGAAACCATCTCTACACAACATTCGGACTTTTGGCTCTAAAGCCTTTGCACAGGATAAAAGCCAACAACTTGCAAAACGAGTTACAGAAAACATCCAGTGCCTACTTGTTGGTTAGAAGTACATAACCAAGACGTACCTTCATTACCTACCTCCGCAAAACAGGTATATAGAGCAAATGAAGGGACTCCACTTTTTTGAGGAGTGACCGGTGGGCTTAACCCAGGCCCCGGCGTCAACACACAGGATGACGACCGTGAACTAGCACTTCACGTTACTCGAGAGGAGGCGGCAGAGTTGGGCTATGGAGCCGAGCGAAATGGAGCCATGGACTCCGAATCCTTTCTGCACGAATGAAGACGACTTCTGCTTAGAAGCTGACCTTTTGGAGCTAATGAAAATGCCAAGCCCATCCAGGAGCCGGGTCACGGTCAATTTGAAGGAGGGACAACGGGACCACGACCTTCAGCAGCACCGGCTCACCTCATCAAGGACAAGGGACAGAAAGAAGCCTAGCCATTATTCCAGACCGGGCCAGGAGTCAGGGAGGGAAGACTTGCAAATCGGGGTCCTCAGAATCCACCAAGAACTAAAAAGGATTCGGCTTCAAAGAAAAGACGGGTCGCAAGGAATACAAAAGTCAAGCAGCAATTACTGAAACTATTTGGTGACGATGTTTGGATTCTAATGGTCCTCCCTAATTGAATAGATTCAGTTTTGCTTTTTGTTTGACTTTTATAATTACTGATTTTTATAATATTTGATTTGGTTTAAACTACGTGTTTTGTATTTGGTTTTTGATTCAGGTAGTTGTTTGAGAGGAGTGTTAAAAATACATCTGTATTAGGATACATACAACCACCTAAGGGACTAGAGTGCTCTGGGACCTTAACCTTTTGGCTTTCGATCTCATTGTCAAAGAGGAGCTGAGGTCATGCCCAATAAAAGCACTTACCTTTTATTGGGGCATTCCTTTGGCTCAAGAAGTCCTTAGCAGGGCCCCAGGTACTATACCGTAATATAACGTGGAGGATGACCTCCGTGTATTGTACTGTCAAGTCTAAATACTTTGACTATTTCCTTAAATAAATCAGTCATTTAACAGGATTTAGCTTAACAGTTGTCTTTAGGAGTCATACCATTTTGGGGATTAGAGACATAACTATGGTTTTCGGGGTCGAGTTGGACGGAGACGAAACGGGACGAAATGTATCGGCAGGACTGAAGTCTCAGTTGTCGGGTTACGCGAACGAAGAAGAAGTATGACCGTAGAACATGTTTTCATAGCTATTGGTCTCCTTAGTTCGGCTTAACTGTTTTATAGATTACTGGTATTGGTTGGTACGGTGGTACTTTTTTTCGCTGAGAGTAAATATTTTATAAAATCAAACAATCGAATTTTCGAATTTTTCGTAAATATTATTTTAAATAAAACGACATTTTTCGTAAATAAATATTGGAGCTTAGCTATAATCTTGGCTTACAGTTTTACTGTATGGAATATGAATTAAGTGTGAGCCCCGCCTAAATCGCCTAAGCGTGTGTAATTTTTTTTTGGCGAACAAGAGTCTATATTTGTGGTCGTATGAACATCATTAAATCTACGTTTCAATTCCAAATGATCCTAAGGCCTCTCCCAAGTGTATAGCCTTTGCAATTTAATTTCCGAACTTGAATACTCCAAATAATTAAAAGTATTTCCCAACATTTGGACAGCTACGCATGTAGGCGAAAGCCCAGCCTGGGCTCTGACATCAGACCCAATGAGCCCTTGACATTAGAATTGAAATAGTGAGTCCCAATCCCTAGCTGGCTCGTGCACCAGGACTTGGTTCCCAGCAGCAGCCCAAGCCCGGCCTGATCCCTAATGGAGGAACTGGAGAGAGAAAATAATTAGAAATATCGATTTATTGAGACTCGGCGGGGCCAAGGATAATAAGAGTTTACATGCAATTTACTCCTAGTACGACTTAGGACTATACTAGTTGTAACTGCGAGAATTGGCTTTTGTTGGCCGAGTCCCATTTGTCAGTCGATGAGGAGCGGTTTTCATTTATTCTGGTTTCTGCCTCCATGCCCGTGCCCAACCTGTTGCACGAGGCCAGGAGACAAAAAAAATAATAGGATGGAACATGGAACAAATATAGGAAAAATACGATTTAGGATCATCGTGTTATTCAGGCCCAGGCACGTCCTCCGAGAGCCTCACAGGAATCAGACGGTTTAAATTACAAAATTGATTGGAAACTTAATTAGGTTAAGGTTTAAATTGCATATCCAAGAAAGGACTCTGGACCAGGATTAAAGGTTTCTAGACGTAAATATTTACATTGCAAATCCAAAGTCTAGAATTACGTTGGAGGTGGTAAAAAAAACCTTTGGAAACAATTCCCTTCCTTTCGCATGTAATGTGCTCATAGGGAAAAAAACTAGGTTTTAACACAAAATAAACTGTGGAATTCAGCGGAAATAACTATTTTTAGCATGACCATACATAAGTAATTATTCAATATTATCATACGCATAACAAAAGCGTAATTCAAATTAATTTTCAGGAAAAATCTATATTTTACGCCATTTAATTCTAGTACTGTATAATATATACTTTTGTCCAAAACAGAATATGGAAATCATTGATTTTGGACCAAAATCTATGTTTTCTGAGCAGCATTAAATACAAGCCTGAATTAGTATTAGTATCCACAGTTAGTTGTAGTACTACAGTTGGTTGATAATATTATAAGGAAATATAAGCTATTTGCAACTCCTAGATACGTGCACGTACAACACGCTCTGCATACTTCAGCCTGCGCCTGGCGTGTCTTAGAACAAACTCCAATCTATTTAGATTTGGATTACATTAGAATTCCTTCTGAAGCCGGGTTCAAACCTCGGAATGCCTGTAGCCGTGATAAAAAAAAATAGCAGAAACCTTCATATAAGTAATATCAGAGTTGTGCACCAAAGTATATTTTAGTGTCGCTCACTAAAAAAGCTAGCAGACCCTCTCCATAAAATCCCCGAATGTGTCCAGCCCTCCAGAAACATGTCAAGTAGGAAATTCACCAAGTTGAGTCAACTTCCTTTATGGATTCCCGGGACCCGACAGTACTACATATGTATATGTCGGCTAGTAGGCCTAAAATAACTTAATCCAGCCTTTGCGTGCCTGTTGAGTGAGGCGGACTTGTTTACGGGCCGGATTGACACTCTCCCGCCCTCAGTCAAAACCTTCCGGAGTTTAGAGCCGGAATAATGATCTAATAATCCGCCTATCTGTACGATGTTACAGGAGACAGTATAGGAGGCCCCGTCCTGCATAGTACGTAGCTAAATAGATAGGCGGACGGGTGTTGACTGCGGGCCGAGTGCCAAGAATCCCTTTGCGGTCCCACAGCCGAAGTCTAGTAAATATAAAAAGTCAGTAGTAGTGTGGTCGGAATTTAGTCCAGAACTTAGAACAAAATATGAAACATATTGGTTTAAATCATCTATACGCTAACACAAATATAAATAACATCGGGAGAAAGCGGCTTTCACTTTTCTCCTTTCACTCAAACCCGTACTATATGTATTCCTTATTATTTTTCAGGGCTAAATATATTTTTTAATATTTAGTTTAGTGCTTCCCCCACCCACTCGAGAAATATAGATTTTTAGCACAAGGAAATTTGGGAATTAGAAATTATAGATGGTAACTGGTAACCAAAGAAAACGACCTCGGTATTTATGAGTAAGGAACGGGTTTCGACATAAGTAAAAGCATATTCTTATGACGTATGACTATTGCAAATCTTTTCCCAAATGTCCACGAATTCGGTCCGTACGACCTCATATATGCAGTTTTATTTGACATATTTGAGCATATTTTGGACTTTTACGACTTAGAAGCATATTTTCCACTTTTTCCATTTTTAGTGCATATTCAAGGAAAAAAAATGTCTTTTTTTTTTAATTTTGGTGACTTTTTACTCTAAAAATTATACTTTTACAACTAAAACTTCAAAAAATTGGCGCCTTCGGCGCTGTGTGTTTATTTTAAATACTAAAATACTAAATTTGTTGAGTATATTAATAGTTTCGTGCTCGTCAATGCGTATTTCTCCCCGCACATTTTATGCTTGCGCGCATATCTTATTTTTTCGGCATATAATTTCTTTTTTAGAGCATATTTTATATTTTAAAAGAATATTTTGGAGTTTTTTAGGACATATTTACCTTTTTTAAGGGCATATTTTGACTGTATTTTAGGGCATAATAACATCATATTTCAAGATTTGTTAGGGAATATTAAGCCGTTCCTTATTTATGAGAGAGGAAAGGAACTTATGAATCATGCATTAGCCATACCAAAAAACTTGAGTTCAATATCTATATTTGCACATTTCCATATTTTGTTTTGGGATAAGTCATAGTTTCCTTGAGAGGAGAATTTAAAATTAAGTCTTCTTAAAATATGAGCCCGTCCTTACTGAGCGGCGACACGAGCTAGGCGGATGTTGAAATGATGGGACGGAGACAGGCTGCGTACTAACTACATAGATAGGCTGGGGCCAGACGCCTGTTTCGCCAGTAAAAACCGCCGCAAATAATAATATTGAACTATAATGGTCCTCAAGTGGGAAATAGAAAGTCGGCCCAAAGTCACTATTTACTCTCCTACAGGGAGCCTTATCTTTTGTTCTCCAGTACAGTCCAAGGCAGACGACAGTGACAGAACGGGGCGTCGGGAGGACAGGGCACCAGTGGGCCACATCCTCAAAAATACGTACTTTTAGGGCTAGATTCCCAACAACCGTTAATAGTTTCTAGCTATAAAAAATAGATTTTCCCGAGGAAAAATTAAGCTTTACTGGAATATTCTAGATGTTTCAAGAAGAAAACTCCTCGTAGAAATATTTGGAATAAATATTTTCGTGTTTTCTTTTGCAATAATTAAACTCACTTATACAATTACAAGAGTAGTTTTTAAGACTTATTAAAATATATTGCTGCCTCAAATCAAATGAAATATAAATATATTTGAAAATTGTAAGGTGGAATTAATTTATTAAAGCTTTTTTTTTCCAAATATTGTTTTTTTATTTTAAAGTTAACATATGAGTAAGTCTATTGAAGAATCCAAATCGCATAAATTATTTTAATTTTTCCTGGAAGCAGTATTTCAATGGCTGCCATTTAAACTATCACCAAGTAATTCGAAAGCTCTCATCAATTTAAACAGATTTCCTCACCAATTAGCTCAAATTACTCACAAATCCTTTCAAACTTAGTATAAGCAAAATATGATTTATTTTAGAATAATTAACGGAATTCGAAATATTTCAAGACTCTGGCGAGGAAATCCGATTGAATTGGTGAGAGATTTCGAGTTACTTGGTGATGATTTAAATATTCCCCCATTTCAATTTGTAGGTATACATGAGTAAAAAAGTTGCAAGAATCTATTCCCCACAATTTCAACATTTTGCCAGGCTCGAGATATTTTTCTTCCGGGAACGGAAAAATCCTAATTCCGCTAAAACAAACTTTTTCCGGTAAACTCACAATTTTCCCATCTAAAACTAAATGGCAGCTGCCCGAAAGTTGTAACTAAACCTAGGCCCTCCGGAACCTGAGCTCCTCCGCCGCCGCTCTGAATTCGAGGGCCTATTAATAGTCGTTTACCTTTGCGGATTACATGCTCCAGCGTCTGTCCCGCTCCTATCTATTCCGTGTTCTGTAGTTCCTAAGTCCAACCCAGACTCCCCACACTAGGTACTCCTTTGAACTACAATAGAACCCATCTCTCTAATTGATTTTCCCAATTGTACTCCGGATAGGGCTCCACACGTTCCGGTCCAAGCCATGGACCGGACCGGACCGTAAGAGAAAGCTACGGACCGAAACTGATCGGTCCGGACCTTAAGAGAAAGCTATGGACCGAAAATTATCGGTCCGGTCCGCTGGCGCGGACCGTAAGAGAAAGCTACGGACCGAAAGTTTTCGGTCCGGTCCATGGACCGATACGCCAAATAACTCCAAGGAATCGTGGTTCGAAAAACTTACTTTCGGTAATTTCATGCAAATTTATGTTTTGTCCATTTCCCAGAGAGAGCGCTTCTAATTTTCAACATATGCATCATATTTTTCACTCGTATTTGTCTCAATGGATGAACATAAGCATATTGTGAACAAAAAACTGAATAAACTGATGTTTTCAAAATCACAGGATGTAT
>JAQFZY010001753.1:0-14048 GCA_034696285.1 Hypogastrura burkilli | reverse complement strand
CGTGGTACTGGCCCATTGGACCCCCCCCCCCCCCCCCCCCGAAATGTTTGCAAAAATATGATTCTCACCTTAACATCGCCAAAATTTTTGCCTGTGGCGCAATCTTGCGTCAATTTTTACTATAAGTCTCACATTATCAAGCACAAAAGTCGAAAATACGTTACTTTGGATATCAAACGGAGCAAAAATTTCTAAATTTTCGCCAGCGGCGCAAATGCGCATTACATATTATCCTAAATCCTAGGTTTTCACCCATGAATACGCCGAAAATAAAAGATTTGGGGGATCAAACTGAGAAAATTTTCCCAGCCTCCGGCGGAAGATACGGAGAATTTTTTTGCCCCCCCCCCCAAAAAAAATGAAAGCTAGATACGCCCCTGGCTAAGTCGGCTACAGGCCCCACCCTCCTAAGGGTCCATTTAGCCAACTTCGGGATTTTTGTTATTTTAATTCGTGATATAAGTACATTATTTATGCGTCTGTGTATCTTAGCCGACCTGATACAGCTAAATATAAATTATATAAACTTGTAAATAAATTGAATTCATTGTGGAATTCACAACTGATGAATGTTCTTGTTCCCGAAAACAGACTCGGATTAGATACCAGTTGCCAAAATAAATTTTCATTGGCTTAATATCTGGTAAATAGTTTAGCCTATCCGCCAAAAAGTTCTAGAACCGTCCCTATAAATATCTGGCGTCAATTCATATGCAAACAGTTCCCGGGTCTCTGGACGATTTATTCATACGCAAATTATGGATCATGAACTTAGTGCACTTCCGAAGCATTCTGCCAATTAATTACAAGAATCAAATGCAGTCCAGACTTTGAAAATTATTTATTTTCGTACCAGGAATCGAACAATATATGAACCCGCACGCTCTTGTCGAGTAGATATATAAAGCTCAGGTAACATTGAACTAAGGTTCAACACATCGCAACAAACTGTTTAACTTTAGCCAACGTTGTTCCAGCAGTCAGCTCTAGATCTACACAATTCTTTGAGATATTATTCTCTGGATTATTTATATTTTGCACAAAAAATATCCTTGAACGAGCAAGTATATGTGCTGAAAATGAGCTCAACCGTCCTAAATCTACTAGCAGTCTTTATTTCCGTAAGTTTAGTGGGACTATATATTAAGGAATGCCAAATAATATCATTTTTGCGAATTGTTTAATAGGAATATTAATACTTCATGAAATACCCAGATTATTCCAGGACATGATGCTGTTCACGTCCCAGTTGATGAAGGACTAGAAAATTCAATCGTGGCAGCTCGTTCTATAGGAAGTAAGTACACTGTATGTTTCTGTGACGTTCGAAATGCCTAAGTTAAAGTTAAGTTCATCGGCGAAGTTTAATAATGTTTATTCTAGTCTTAACTATTAAAATCTTAGAGAAATCGCTTGATAAGTACTCATGGTAGGTCTGCTTTCAAATTTTTGATCAAGTTTTTATAGCCAATTTTGTGGCTTTTGTGTGAACTTTCAGTAAAGACACTGCAAATAATTAATGTGCAAACAAAAATATAATTATGTCAAATTGAACCGAGAGAATACACCGGTGTCTAGAAAAAAGTCCAGACCTTTTCTGATATGTACAAAATCAAACGTATGACTAATTATGATATAATTAGTAGTATAATTGATTTTCTTTATCATTTTTTGGAATTGCAGGTGGACCCTTTTGCTATGACCTGCCCACGTGCGGTACGATTTAATATATGTATGTAGAATAGCAATTATAGTATCAAATCCAGGTGTAATTTTTTTTTTTTTTTTTCTAAATTTTTACTAATATGAGCGCACAGATGAAAGGTCGTGGGCCGGCTCCTGTAACACGGGTACCAGTCAATCCCCAATAAACATTTGGTCGAGGAGTAGGCCTGAACCCGGGATCCCAGTTTTCCGCTTTAATCCCGCTTTTACCAGGGATCAATCCTTCTCGGGAACCAATAATGGTTATGCCGGTGAGTATACCAATACTACAGAATGCCTTATACATCCTACTTAATTTAAAAAGGTACATTTTCAATAATTAATTTCCCCTTTAACTATTCTTGTTGAAGCCCAATTCGGCCTGCCATCCAATTCCATGCCAATCAGCTTCACGGGCGGGAACCTCAGCGGAACCTACACGTTCAGAGAGATGCACTTCCATTGGGCTCAAAGGGATCTGCTTGGTTCTGAGCATACGTTGGACGGAAGGGCGTACGTTCGAATCACCTTGGAAAAATTTGATTTTTATTTTATTTAATGTTCCTAAATATTAAACAAAGTAGCCTTTTATTCAGATTCCCACTAGAGCTCCACATGGTCTTCTACAAGTCAAGCCGGTACATGACAATTGGAGAGGCCGTCAGCTCAAAAGCTCCTGACGCCTTAGCTGTCCTCGCGGTATTTTTTAGGGTAAGTAAATTGTTTGACCCGGAAGAAAGTATACCATGCAGCATTAATTTTAACGGCGTGTATTTTTCGGGCTTGCTGAAATATAGCGTATGGGGTTATAGGCGCTAAAATGTAGCTTATGCCAGTTTTATGTTCTGGTAACCCAAATATAATTTTAGAGCAGCTAAAAAATAGAAATTTAGAAAGTATTTTAGAAAATGGCGTTTTGTGTTTTTTGCGAAATGCTTGCATAATTGCGGAAATCCCAATGCAATTTATTTTACACAAACAATTAGGTACCACACATATATTTCACCTTTTTATTGTGCTCAAAGGCACTTACGGGTAATTTTTCCATGAAATATATTTACGTGCGAGAATTGTTTTAATCAAATAAATTAGACTTGAATTTGTACCGTTCTTTATAAACATTGCAAAAAAAAAAATTTCCCGTAGATTTCTATAGTGGTTCTGCAATACTGCAATATATGTTTTATCCGCCTAAATTATATTTCACCCGCCGAAAGATATATTTAATTTTATTTTTTAAGCTATACTTCAACGGCAACGAACGTATTCCAATTTTAAGTCTTCCTTAACAACATATCTATGACTTAGATATTCGGTTTCCAATTAGATACAAGACCCTGATAATCCCGTACTGGGTTCAATAACCCGGGCCCTGCCATCTTTAGTGGAACCGTTGAGCAGAGACGCGAACATCACCGGTTCAGTCAACCTCTACAACCTCCTGCCAAGGTATTACAGTGACTTTGTTCGGTATAGCGGCTCCTTGACGACGCCAGGTTGTGACGAAGTCGTAGCTTGGTCCATCTTTCGAAGGCCGCTTTTCATTTCCAGAAATCAAGTAAAATTTTAAAATATCTACACAAAGTAGTGTTGGGTAAACCGTTCTACCTTTATAGCGTTTGTTAAAACAAATTGTTATTTGTCACAGTTGTCACAGTTCCGAGCCCTTAAGAATTCCTACAGCAAGAGATCATTCAACTATCGACGAACGCAGAGCCTTAACAAAAGAGTGGTTCAGACCTTCAAGTCTACATTTCGTGTGAACTATTTCGCAGAAGCTGGACGATCCTAGCCTTATTCATCAGCTGTATTTACTACTTATAAGTTGGATGAATCTTAGGAAATTATAGCCCGTCATGAACAGTAACGTGCCCAGCATTGTTTCCGGACACCCTCAAACATGCGTGACAAAATATGCTATTTTCAGTACAATTATTAGAACAAGCCAATAAGCCCGCGCAAGCGCGGGCCGACTAACTACGGCTTCTAATTATTTCTATGGTGCATGGACCACCATTATCAGCAGTTCAACTAAAGCAAACGCAAACCATGGCCCGTGCATGCATAATCGGAAATCATTAGAAGACGTAGTTAGTCGTTCCACGTTAGCGCGGGCTTGTTGGCTAGGTGCCAATAAGAAAGCGTCGAGAAATTAGCGCGGAATCTAAGTGGTGACCCGTCAAAGGTCATCCAGGTCAAAACAAAAAGTGCTCCACTTCGATCGATGTGCTTTATATCAATTCTAGCTATATCGAGGACGCTGATTCTGAGTCTGATGTCCATTTATTTTTTAAAGGTCAATTAACCCGAAAAACTGAATTCGGGGAGGTCAATAATGACCCGGAATAATTAAAAATTATATTTTTATCTGTACGTTTCATTAAAAACGAGCTTTATCCACACGATCCGAAATTCGGGTTTTTCGGTTTTTCCGGGTCAATCGGGACTTTGTTTCAAAAATGATCATAAATTTCGGATTCAGCGTTATAAATCAGTCAAGAATCCGTTCTCAAATAATCGTGAGCCTTTTCAAAGTCTCCTAGATCACTGTGCGTCCACCCCTTTTTGGTTTCGAATTCGTAGGTATTGGAAGATATTACTCCGCCATATCCCCCACATTCGACAAAAAATTCGCCCGTCTTTGGCTTTATTATGAAAACAAAACAAAGATTACACCAGTATTAATATCATTGGGTCTACTTTCCACGCTAAATACATAGCAACACGGAATGACGAATTACAACCATAAAACTAATTTTTAACCGTGAAACGAATCACTATATATTTTACCGAACTACATCAGTGAAAGGAATCATTATTGAAAAGTGCTTTGAGTAGCTCTTGCGTGTAGCCCTACGCGCAACACGGAATGACGAATTACAACCGGGAAACGATACTTACTACGAAAATTTTACAAAATATTTTTAAAACGTATTTAAATTTCCGAATTTAAACGAATTTTAAAACGCTTTGAAAAATTTGACTGGGTTTACTTTAGTGCATCCAAGACAGATCCTAACTCAAGTTGACCTTCGATGGCCTTTATGGGTCATCCGGGAGACACTGATAGGTCGGAACACGATTTATAACACGGATTCGTGATCAGTATCCCTTAGCGTTCATTTGATGTGCCATGTGGTATGGTTTTGGCGTATATACCCTGATGACCTTTTCGAGGTCACCACATGACCGCCAAAGGTAAATTCAAAATATATTTCCTAACATATGACCTCAAATGCCCCATGGCATCCGAAACCGATGCTAACTCAAGTTGACCTTGGGTGACACTTGCCGACAGCCACGGGGTCAAGGGGTTACCGGTGGAACGGAAAAGTGGTTTGTCACATGTTTTCATGCTCTCCAGGCCCGTACGATTGTTTTAATAAAATGTGACCTTCCGGGGTAAGCGGTGGGTCACGGAGAGGTTAAATAAATCGCTAAAGACCGAAGTATGTAACTCCGGTTCGAACTTCAAACCCGGGCTCCAACGTACGTATATTCTTCACAATATTAATTCTTGCATGCATAAATATTATAATATTGCATATTAAATAGAGTGATCGAAAGTTCAGAAAATTGTAATAGGATACCGTTTTTCATCAATAAATTATAATTTATTTCGCATTAACTTTGCTCACAATAACTTGATGGCATAAATATAAAATATATATTTAAATATTATATATAGCCTATATTTAAAAGCTCGAACAAAGCTGAAATGCTCATTGCACAGGTACGACCCTCTAATGATCTAAGATTCAATGCTTTCTTGGATCGACTCGGGCTATTACAAATAATGTCGTATACACAGTATATTTATAAACCAAAAATTGTATTTATACATACACTCCACATACACGAACGTAGTTGAAACCCTGAACGTGTTCCGTCATATATTTTAAGTTGAAGCTTTCACATAACCTGAAACAATCATAACTGAGGCCCAACTGTAAAAGTATAAAGTTTAATTTTTCTTAACTAGGACATTATGATAATTGAATAAGCATCATCAACAAATGCAATTAAAGTATCATGAATCAAACTTCGTTCCACAAATCAACAATCAACGCGTTCATGCCAATCATAATAAATTCAAGTTGTAGCCAGTTCCGCTCGCGGGATTTCACAAATCAGGAACTTGCTCCCCTTCTCCGACAAGCTGAGCTCCTTCTCAAGGCCCCATAAGTCCAACTTGAGCAGAATATTGTTGAAGCCGGACTTGAACTTCTGAATGATTTCCGTGAACACAAAATCCACTAAATCTCTATTCCTGGGTTCCAGGTTCAAATTAAAACTATGTGGGGCTGCAATCAAGAGCTTGGAAGTAATTGAGTTCGTACTCTCCAGGTAATGACCAGCCACCAGGGCTCCGTGTATGGCCTCAGCCACGTCAGGATCCTTGTTCCCAGCCTCCAAGCTGTCCCTAATATCTTGAACTTTTATGAACGCCTTGAGCTTACTTTCAGCAACCAAGGACGGCGTCACATGTCCATCCAATTCCGTCTCCGCTTCCTCTTCCCTTCCAACTGCATAAACGACGTTGGCCTTTGTCATAGCTTCCTTAAAAGCGCCGATGTTCTTAAAAAATGCTTTCAACCCAGAATCACGGAAGCTGCTATAAAATTCTGTTAGGCCAGATCTCTGTCCGCTACGACATGCATTCTGGATATTGAGAGCTGCCCGAGAGATCCGGTCCCCCATGCTAAGAGCCTTGTAGCTAAGGGCCGGGACCAAGTAGTAGAGATAAATTTCCTTCTTCTCCCCAACGTAGAGCAAGTCAAAAAGGTTGTCCCCAGTCCCGTTCCATATGAAATAATTTGGAGTGTTCTCGTATTTCTTAATGTAAGTCACCAAAGGGTCCTCCTGGAGCTCCTCCCGTTTGAAAGGAGCCATCGGACGTTCCAAGAACCCCTCATCCCCGCTCTTCATCAGGGCCCCCTTCAGAATTCGAATGAACTGCTTATGGACTGTAAGGAGATAGGTGTCCCGGACCGAGCACCACTGAGTCATCACTCGCCAGTACACCCGCCCATCGTCCTGGGACCACAAGGGCCCCTCTAGAAAGTCAAAGAGTTTGTCAGCCTGCTGCTTCGGAGTTCTGGCAGTACCAGAGCCCGTGTCATAGGAAATCTTGCATTTGTCAAATTCGGCCAAGAGCTCGCTCCGCGGAAGATCTCGACTTATATTGTTCTCGTCCCTTCGTTCTAGCCGTCTTGTGATATTGCTGTCCATGTTGTCATACGGTATGGCATTCACAATGTCTTTCACGGTTGGGACAGTGTACCAAGTTTTGACCTCTTTTTTATTGAACGTGAGAGTCCACTTGGTTGCGCTGAAGAAATCCGCAAAGTGCTTGTGGCATATGTTGAAGTTCCCCAGCTTTCTCATGGCGGCCGGACTCCTGATCGCCGAGATAATAAGTCCGCAGAGCTCTTCGTCCAACGTATTCTTGATCTCGGTGGATACGCGGGAGAGATACTGAAGATGGGCCTCAGTGTCTTGTTCCACGGAGTTCAGGTCAATCCCTCCAAGTTCGGTCGAGTATTTAAAGGTGGGATTTCCATTGGCAATCAAAGAGAAATGGCTAAGGATACTTCCAAAGATATTAGGACTGAGGCGCTTCTTGATCCGCACGGCAGCAAGGGACACGGCCACCCGGGTCTTCTTCTTTTCAAAGTCTTTGAATACATGGAGGGCACGGAGGGAACAGTTCTCTCGCAATTCAGCCGTCAAGCTTACGTAAATCCCGGGAAGGGCGAACGGATTGGTCTGCTGGTGTTTCTTCATTGTCTTCTTGGTTGAAGACTCGTTCCCAACGAGGTTCTTACTCGTTATTTCCACATGACCCTTCTCGCTGAGGAGGCGGGCGGCAACTCGGCCAGGGAAATCATAGTCCGAACACCATTGGACCACATTGTAGGCCTGGCCGGTTGTCAAGGCAAATATTTCGTCCTCTCGATAATAAAAGAGGACTCCGTGAATAACAGCAGACTCTTTTCTAATGCCAAATGAACTAAAAAGCCGAATCCTGTTTCTAACAGTTTGTGTGAAAATCCGGACTTCGAATTTGGGCCCGTGAAATTGTTTTTCATCCTCCGCGTAGATTTCAGGAATGTGCTCTACATGATCCGAGAGGAACCTGTGGTCTCGATTTAATTTGTTGTATCTTTCAACAATGTGTTCGATGATTTCGACCTCAGTCTCAAGTTGAAGAGCAGCGAATTTATACATACTGATTCGGTGGATGCTGACTTCTTGACATTCGGCCTCGTAGTCTCTGTCCGTACTGGTGTCCTCATTACTTGAACTAGAGCTTTCAGTTCCGATCGGCCTTCTGGGTTTGTTCTTCCGAGGTTTCTTCCGCCTTGGCTTGTGTGACTGTTTTGTTCCTCTACGTTTTGGTTTCATCGAACTAGAATCACTCTTGAGCTGCTCCGCGTAGTGGTCACTATTAAAAACACACACACCATTAACCATTATGGTAACTTTATGCTAAGAGAAGTATTCATAAATTAACGATTTAGCAATACATTTAATTTGTATTATTATACTTAGTCTAAAACGCCCTATCTCTGTAGCACAACACGACTAAGAATAGTCGCCAAACAATGTATATGACCATGTGGTCAACGGGACTTGACTCAGCTTTTTGCGTAGATTTCGCAAATCGCAATGTGCCACCCTGGCAAATGACTCATTTATCCGTCACCGTCAAACCAAACATGGGGTCATAGTGGGAGGAAAATGACATTTACTGACATTTTTAAAAAACTATAGCGTGCGGCACATCAAAATTTTCGTCTGCGCAACAAGATCACGGATATTGGAAGCTAAATGTCATTTGACCCCCATGACCAGACACAGTGGTCCCAGAACCTAGGTCAACACGACCCGGCAATGGCATGTGGCATATCAAATTGACCAGAATCTCATTTGAGTCTTACTGTATAGTTTTATCAAACATTGTTCCAATCTACCCGCGACCGCCCCAGTTGACACATAAGGGTCACCCGAGGTCAACTGGAGTTAGCATTGGTTTCGGATGCACTAACGTACACCAAATAGTTTTGAAAGATTCTGATTCATTTCTCTTCTATGATTTGTTTCATGTTTCACTGTTGTGATTTATTTCACTTACTTATATGATTTGTTTCACTTTTTGCCTGAGTGAAACCCCCATGACAACAACATTTTTCATGTAAATAAACAAAGGAAAGGTGGAATCCATGTAAAATCCATGTATCCAAAAATCCATGTAAAAGGTGGAAAATGTTCGTTCCGAAGGATATGCATTTCCCTCCCCCTCCAAAATCGTCAGACAAGGATTGCGACCAAATGGCTCAACGTACGCAAAAAACTAAAGAGGCATAATAGTGGGTTAGTTTGGTCCCATTGATGCACTTCAGCTCAAACCTTGCATTTCTCGTTTCCTTCAACCCCAAAACCCTAAAAAACGACATCGACTTGCCAGTTTAACCCACTTCCCTTGTACTTAGACCTCCCAGCACCTGAGATTATTGTAGGCCATACAATTGGCTTTCAAAAAAACTTAATTTGATCTCGGTAGGTCAAAGGGCTCCTGAGATATCTGAACTTTTAGTTACCGATTTGATGTCAATTTCCTAACACACGTTTAAATAGGGAACTCTGATGACCATACTACCTGTATTAGTGTAGTCTCATGTACATCACCCATGACAACGTTAATGTCTATACTAATAAAATATGTTCAACTGCGGTGATGGTTGCGGTTTGAAACATGACCTATGACATCAGTTGTAACCCGTAAAAATTCGAAAAAAAAAAAAAAATGCTCATAGTAAAAAGTCGCTGAGCATGCCTGAATGTGCTCTAAAAAGGACGAAACAAGTTAATCTTATATTAAACCATAACTATTTTGTGATTAGTCAAAGTTCACGAAGGTCCCTTGGGAAAGCCACTTATGTGGTCAATAATTCGAAGGCGAAGAGGCTCCCTGCTCTTACCCGGCCCACGCCCGCCCGGCTCAATCAAAACCGAATAATTCTATTTTGATTTGATTTGACTACAATTATTGTAGTCATTTAGTAATGAAAAAGCTTAAATTAAATATGTTTAATTAAAGTGCAAATACGATCATGAGCATTCAGAAAAACTGAATCGTAAATCAGGACTTACCAAGGGAGCTTCATGAACTTTGACTAATCACAAAATAGTTATGGTTTAATATAAGCTTTTCGTCCTTTTTAGAGCACACTCAGGCATACTCAGCGACTTTTTACTATGAGCATTTTGTGAATAGAATTCCCCAACATTCTATGAAGGAATAAATTGGTAGGATTAGGCGTAATCAGGGTTAGCATGTTTTAAAACATGTTTTAAAACATGTTTTTTATTGTTCAATATAAATATTTTATTATTCAATAAAAAACATTATTTTAAAACATTTAAAAAAAACATGTTTTAAGTAAACAATAAAAAACTTTGTTGGTTTTTTATTTAAAATAAAACGTTTTTTTTTATTAAAAAAAGACGTTTTCTTAAACTATAAAAAAAACGTTTTTTTTCTGTAAACGTTAAAAACAATAAAAAACGGTTTTTTTTTTGCATAGAAAAAACAAGTTTTAACCAAAAAAATCAGTTTTTTCGTTTGTTATTAAAAGGAAAGTTTTTTTTATAAGAAAAACTTGTTTTAAACAATAACAAACTGTTTTTTTTTTGTTTCTTAAAAAAAACAAACATGTTTTTTCTTAACCCTGGGCGTAATAGATACGAGACTAATAAACTGTCAGCAACGAGTGCTTACATGCTGTCTACGGAACAGTCAGACATCAAAGCGTGAAGCGAAGACCTGGGGTCCTCATCTCTACTGTGACTACTTGATGAATAATCAATATAGCTTTCGTCTTCCGAGGTCTCCAAAGCCGAATCCGAATCTTTGACACTGTCTCGGTTTCCACGAGACTGACCAGTTAATGATGTTGAAGGAGATTTACGATCCATGTTCACTCCTTCCGTCAATTGATCCGGGTTAGCATTCACTCCCTCGTCATCTTCGGAGTCACTACCAAACCGATATTTCCGTGGTCTCTTTCTCTTGCTAGAAGGAACGCTAACAGATTCATCGTCCTGATCTTCATCCGTATCCGCTGCAGCATTTTGATTGTTCTCATTTTCGGGAATTATCTCTGGAAGTACAGGGAGTGTGGGTAGATCTCCCACATGAGCATGAACAGTTAAAATAGTTGACGAGGATTGAGGGGATGGAGTCAAGGGCAACGCTTCCGTCAATTGATCCCGGGTGGCATTAGCATCCACCACCTGCTCATCGTCTTCTTCAGGACCAAAGAGACTCCGCGGTCTAAATTTGTTTCTAGAAGGACCGCGGACAGAGTCAGCGTCGTCTTCATCCTTTGGCTTATTGCCAAAATTCTCATCTAAAATAGGTACTATCCTTCGCGATACAAACAGCGGTGACGTGGGATCCTTTTCCAGCTCGTCAAATTGGCTGCTCAGCTCTATGGAGAGGATATAAATATAAAGTAGCATTTAAATATTATAACTCGTTTTGTTGTTAGGTATAACGGTAAAGTTATAACTGCATTCGTTCACATAAAATTTTCGGGCTTATAAAATCAATAATCACAAAATCCAAAAAAGAGTCAATATGTGATACGAAGGCAATGTTAACTAAAAATGGTAACTACATGGTCCGTATTTTTTTAAACTAACCCTAAGAACTGAAAACTCAAAGTACGTATCCATACCACATTATTGTAATATCAATATACATAATGCAGTACTGAGCATTATTAAATTATAAATGCGTATCTACTACCTAAATACCAAGAGTAGCAGCAGATAATTATTTCCGTCTTTAAACAAAGATAGTCATAGTCATAATGAATTGCTCAATGTAAATCTTCATTGTTAGACCTACCGTTATCAGAATCGGTTGGATCCAACTCGGTACTGTCCATCCAGTCCATGCTCCCTCGTTCTTCGTCTGTGCCTGTAATTAAATTAGTGATATCAATGTCATGAGCTAACGAGCAAGTAACTATCTTCTACATATAGATATATCTGCACTGATATTTTCAATTTTACTTGAATTGTTTGATGAAGCATTTGTTACGACGTGTACCTGTACAGCAACTGAGCTGTCAATTTCAGCTTGGTGGAGATAGTCTGATACCTGGATGCCTGCCTGCCTGGCCTTACAACGCGGAGGTATGTTTCATATCAAAGTCTGAGCCTGTCACCACTCAGTGCTCAGTTCTTGTGGACATATATATGGTGGTACGTGAGGGGATTTAATCAGCTTACGTTTAGATTTAGAGAGCCGAGGTCCACACCAACACCACTACCAACACCACTACCAACTGTTGTTGAGCTAAACAACTTCAGGTAGAATGGCAAATAATTCGTACAATCTACGATCCTTCTACTTCTACGATCCTACAGCCAGCCGTAGTACTAGTAAATTTTCTGGGGGTTTGACTACATAGTTGATAATGAGTCATAAACTGGAAATACTACTCGTCACCAACTTTTCACCACCCCACCCATCACAACAGAGCATCCACCAACCTATAGTTTTGTAGACGTATGAAGTCTTACTTTATTCAATTAGGTTAGGTTTTAGTGTTTAAACTGATGACTACGTTTGACTAACCCGTTAGGCGGACGCTTAGGTAACAAAAACGGAGAATGTCCAGCGTTTTAGGGTAGTGAGGGTGGTAATGGGTGGAAAATGATAGTAGGACCTTCAAAAACAAATCTTAAAATTACAAAACTAAACGCTCTGTTGTACTATTCGTCACCATAACCCACCACCCGCAAAATCTGGGGGTCTACTATTTTCTAACATAATCCTGGGGCTTAGCGCCGACGCCGACCGATCGGTTCGTGAGTTTAATTTAATTTCAATATGAATTATATTTCTTAATTTATTAATATTTAATTTTCAAATAAGGTTCAATTTAAACGTTAAAACCTAACCTAACTAAACAAAGTCAGACATAATACAGAAGAAAAACACAAAATAAATGGAGCATATGCATAATATATGCATAATACATAATAAATGCCCTATCTTCGAGCGTCAGTGTGGTGGGAAGTGGTAACGAGTAGTAGATCCGTATTCCTTTTCCTAGTCCTTTTCCGTTGTTGCATTGTGGGGATTTACTATTACTATTATACAAACCAAACCAAACCAAGCCTATCCCATCAAACAATCTCTGACTAGAATCAACAATTATTGCAGTACTTCAGTCAGCCAATTTCTTGATTTTGGTACTACTCTCCCAAATCCTTATCAACCATAATCCTTAACACCAAACTCAAATATTCGGACATTATCGGGTCCGTTGTATTTTACGCTGCGTGCATGTTAATGCGACTAACCTGAAGTGTCCACGAGTTCCACTTCCACCGCTGCATTCAGTACTAATGCGTTTATAATTCTAGACTTTTCACACATCTATTCTAGACTTCTTTATAAACTTGAGTAAAAGGACGTTAGTATTTGACCTTGCTTCAATTAAAACTTAAAATCCTATGAAATATAACTAAAGTTAAGTTAGCACTTCTCAGTACACTGAGCTTAATATATGCATTTCGCGCAAGACTGCATCCCTGTCCTTGTTTTAGAATTTGGTTACAACGTGATTAACGAATGCCATATGCGAGAGCCGCTCACGAAGCTTAGTTAAGATTAAATTAGTAATTTCACTGATTTATTTAGCAGTTTTCGTTCGTTTTAGTGCTAATTGCTGATTCTAGTCGGAGATTACATTTGGTTTGATCAAATGTGTCAGCTGAGTTGACTTAGGACTTTGTTTTGATGAAGGGATAAGCGAAAAGGTTTGAAAAAAAAGGCTTGGTTTGGTTTGGTTTGTATAATAGTAACTCCCCGCGTCGTGTAGAGGCTAATTACTTAAGACAGAAGACAGAAGAAGCCGAGAATTTGATATAGGCCTCGCGCCATTGAAAACCCATCCGTTAGAGGGTCGGACTGAAAGGCAGAACAATTTCTGCGGGCTTAGATTGGATCAAAGAACGACGGGCCATTTATATCGGCAGAAATTACGGGCCGCGGTAGACACAAATGGTATGTCAATCGACAGAAATCGAAGATAAATTGAGTGTATGACAAAACTAATCGGAACAAATGCTATACCAAATTACGTGCTGTATCCAATTCTGTAATAAAAATTGGGTATTCTAAACCAATATAATATTGACATACACACATAGTTTTCACCGTCATCCACCTACAGGCCGTATTGCTGAAGAGTAATGAGTCTGCCTGAATCCAAATAGCTAGGATGAATTGTACTATAGGCCATACAATGAAATACTCA